>CM055731.1:20868885-20963885 GCA_029465975.1 Dallia pectoralis | reverse complement strand
GGTATTTATACCCGTGAATAATTAACCTTTTAGGAATTACTGCCCTTTTCATACGTTGCTGCCAAATCTTAGGGGACCCAAAGCATCAATGCAAATGAAACAGTCCGACGTTATTCAAGATGCAACAGATGACCGCAGCTGCGGGATGAATTAGGACATTTTTAAAAATGTTATCTACTCTGATCCAACAAAATGCTTCAACTCAATAGACTTCACCTTGTGTTAGGACAAATACACCATACATTTCACTAAACCAACCACAGTTCTGCTGTGCCATACTCATGATGTTCGTGAGTGAGATATGTTCTGTGATATCTGCTGTGCTGTTATATTATCAGGGGTGGGAGGAACCAGAGCCAGTACTGAAGGTGTTCTCCTACCCGGAACTGCCTAAGAAAGGGGAACGCTTCCGAGTCTCCATCAAGCACCTCCGTACCCCCAACGAGGTGCCAGCAATACTCCACCCAGCTGTATGTCGGGTTTTTTAAATGATTTGTTGGGTATTTAGATTTTTCACTTCCTCTAATTTGCGTTAAAGGTGTTCCTGTACCCTATGGAAGGCAGTAAGGTGGACTCCGTTGAGGAGAGTTTGGAGGAAGCTCTGAGGAGAGTCAACGACAGTATCAACAGTCTTGCGATGCTCTCAGACTTTGCCATTGGTAAACCTCTACATGAGTGGCATCCTTTCCCATGGACTAAACTTCACACTGAAACTTAAATTGGGTATCGTGACATTCAACGAGAACATTAGCTATTCCTAACATGGATGTGGCAACCCGTTTCCTTCTCCGTGTGTCTGTTTATTTTAGAGGCCCCATGTCTAGCAGAGTACAGTGACGGGAAGTACTACCGGGCCAAGCTACTGGGGTTTGCTGGGCTCAACCCTGTCAAGCTCCTGGTTAGGCATGTGGACTTTGGCTCTGATGACACTCTGCCCACACACAAGTAAGAAACCCACCTCACCAAATGTCCATACCTGGCCGGGGGGTGCATTGGTAAATCCCCAGATGCAGATGGCTCGCTTAACCTAAAGGTTCCGTTACACTGTTATTGTCTAATAAATCCATTCCTGCCGTTTCCTGTCAGGCTGCGTCAGATACCGGCCCACCTACTGAGGTTCCCCTGCAGGGCCATCAAGGTGAACGTGGTGGGCTTCAAACCTCCCAGCCACAACCTGGAGACTGAGCGCCTGTCCTACAGGCCGGAGTGGAGTCTGAAGGCTGTCCTGGAGATGGTCAGCCTGCTGCACAGCCCATGCACTGCAGCAGTTACCGTGAGCAACGGCCGCAATAGCAACCACAATCCCAATTTTCCCATTGCCACTAGTTCACGGTGACACGTCTAGAGTAGTCACTGTTGCGGTGGTGGATTATGAGTGTGTATTTTACCTTTAAACAATATTCAGGCACTGGCACTTCATAATTGTTTTGGAGAACATTCCATAAGAATTGCAGAGGTTTGAGCGGTAGACGGTGTGAGTTGCCCGTGTCCAGCCATGGTAGATTCCTGTGAATGTGGAGCACTGCTAAATAAGGGATTCTTTGATGATGATAATGCTGTTTTCTGTTTCAGGCCAGTGGAGCGGAGCCAGCAGTGTTCCTGTATAATGAGGATGGAGATCTCATCCACCTGCCTCTGGTGGAGAAAGGCCTGGCTGACTTTGACTGAGACACACGGGTGTCTTATCTGAAAATGGTTCAGTTAGTTCAAGATGATTTAGTTGTCCAGTCTGCATATATACGATGTGCACCTGATTTCGTAAGCGTTCCCGCTCCCTGTTGACCCCACTGCAGGTCTGTTATGTGGACATGTTCTTCAGTCAACAGTTTATTTTGTATTGTGAGACATTTTTGTATTGGTATTGAACGTTTGTTTGATTTAATTTAGATTTGCATGACATGCAGTCTTGGACTGAGCACTTTATTTTTGGAGTATGTTATAAAGATGCTGTCTATATGACAGACGTATTAAAACGTTTATTTAAACCAGCTTTATAATGTCTTTAATACTCTCCTTGAAGTGCACAACACACAGTGGTTAGATAATTTATTTTACAAAAAAAATGTACAATCAGATAAGAAAATAAATATGGATGAGACGGTACAGTACATTGTCAAACACACACCCTCCCGCCCCAACTGAGCTGTACCATGGGGCATTTCCCATCAGCATACTTTACATTGCAGTCCTACAGACGGTTGTCCATGACAACGTTGCCATCCCTGTCTTTGACTCGGAGTCGTCCGGTTGGGTAACGGGTCTCCTGTCTGCCGTCTGTATAGACCGTCTTCACAGTGCCATCTGGGTACTCCCTCCTCTTGTAGTCTGCTGTGTGGATCTCCTTCTGGCCAGTGTTGAACTGGATCTCCTTACTTCCGTCCCTGTGGTAATGGAGGTCCGTAAAAAATTTGTGAAATGCACATGAAGGGATAGTTAAACCGTGTTTACACTCCTACCCGGTAACAGGTTGGAAGAAAGGTCACTAACGCCCCTCACCTTGTTGTTTAGGTCTAAATACTATCACCTGGGTGCTTTAACATGATAATACCACACCCATAAGGCCTAATGGTTTATTTATATACATGGAAAAGGGTTACAGAAATGTGAAACTGTTCTCCATGAGCTGTATGTTAAAATAGTGTAGGTGACAAACACAGGTTTAAGCGACATGCTTACAAGTTAACTTGAATGATGGTCCCATCAGTGAGCACGCTCTCCTCTCTGCCGTCAGGATACAGGTTCTTGATGGTCTGGTCGGGGAACGTTATCTCCTTACGGCCATCTGGGAAATGTTTTTCTGTCGGAGAAAGTCAGGATTTCTAATGAACAACGGGTCAGAGCCGATGGGATAATTACATTCTAAGGTTGAGCTAGAGCTCAAACAACCTGACCTCAAAAATAAATGCCTTAGCTGGTTCATTGACAACATTATAACAGAACGTCATGAGGGATAACAGGACGTCATGGGGGGTAACGGGACGTCATGGGGGGTAACGGGACGTCACGGGGGGTAACAGGGCGTCATAAAGGGAAACGGGACGTCAAGGGGGGTAGCGGGACGTCACGGGGGGTAACAGGACGTCACAGGGGATAACAGGGCGTCATAAAAGGAAACGGGACGTCACGGGGGATAACGGGACGTTACGGGGGGGATAACGGGACGTCACGGGGGGGATAACGGGACGTCACGGGGGATAACCGGCGTCACGGGGGATAACAGGGCGTCACGGGGGATAACCGGACGTCACGGGGGATAACCGGGCGTCACGGGGATAACAGGGCGTCACGGGGGATAACAGGGCGTCACGGGGGATAACCGGGTATCCTGCTCACTCCCCCAGTCATTATACCAGGACGTTTGCTGAAAGCTGATCAGACGGTACCAAACAGCATTGCTGCTGTACCCAAATATCTCTTGGTTTAATCTTCATGAATTTATCCACAGTCTGATTTTGCCTTGAAACCATTAGTAATCTGTTTCCTACTTAACCGTTAGTAGATTAATGGTTCAATATTTAAACGTAATCCAGTTTTACCAGTCTGGTTTTTGGGGAACTGCAGAACCTCCATGCCATCAGGATAGGTGGTGTGAGTGGTCTGGGCCTCCGCATAGTAGTAGATCTGTAGGAGAACCAGATGCATTGAGTCCCTGACACATGGGGGGGTCTGTAGGAGAACCAGATGCATTGGGGGGGGGGTGTACGTTCATGTTTGTCTGACTCACCACTCTCTGGTCAGCCATGACCTGCTTGATGTCCCCGTTGAAGAAAGTGACTTTAGCTGTCAGTCCGTCCGCAGACAGCTCCTTCCTGGTCCCGTTGGGAAAGACGATGAGTCTCCCTCCACAGGCCAGAGTCGTCTCCATCTAAGACAGGAACACATACTCCAGTCACAGGAAAACCACTGACAAATAAAGTCTCTCTAGCCAGTTGTCCAAACTGTAATAAACACCCCAGAAATCCGGTAAAACAATCTGCTCAGTAACTACCTTCTAGGTTTGGACTGACAAACTAAATGTAACCCAGACGATCCTACTCACCTTTCCATCAGGATGGGTGAAGACCTCCTGACTGGGATCCAGCTGACCTTTGACCTGAGTGGACTCAGTCTGCAGAGTCCTCTGTGGGTAAAAACAGTACGTCTACACTGAAACACCACGGCGACACTCGACAACCAGACACAACATATACACCGACATCAACACATTTGATTTGTCATGCCACTGAGATCTTCAGAAAAAGGGTCCATGGTCCTAACTCACAGGGGACAGATGTGGAGTCTGGTCCTCGCTCCTGGTCCGGGACACTGGTTGTCCCTCTGAGCTGTGACATTGTGGGGGCCCGGGTCCAGGGGACGGAGTAGGGCCGGACTTCTTCAGGATGCCCCTGATGGAGCCTGTTAACGATATGACACAGAGGAGTGAATGACATTTCTCTATTCAACCCGGTTTGTTGAGACCATAGTTAACATCACGTTCAGTGTAGGTCAGTTCCACCGGCACCATGACCTGTGTGGTTGGGTTCAGGAGGACTGCTTCTGGACAAGCTGCTGCTGCTGGGTGGTGGACGGTTCCAAGCTGCTTCTGGACTCTGAACACACAGACACACTGTATCAGGCTCGTCTGCGCAGGACAGAGAATTCAACAACTTGTCCTGGTGAATGTGGAACACTCAAAAGTCTGCGGCAGTAGTTCATCTGAAAACTCACTGTTGACTTGAGGCCCCCAGTTCCAATAGCAATGTGGCCGTCCAACGGTTTGGCTCCCTCCTCGTCTCTCTCCCTCCTGTCTTTTTCTCTGTCGTTGTCCGTCCCTGTCTTCCTCCAGGTACTGAGGCGTAGTTTCTCAAGTGTCCGAACCTCGTCTCTCAGTGCGCTGTTTTCTGAGCTCAGGGTGTCCATCTGTTGTCGTAGGCGACTGTGTGTGGTGGACCAGCGGCTCTCTCTCCGCTTCAGCTCCTCCTGCAGGGAACTCAGCTGCTGCTTCAGGGCCTGAGGAACCGGTGGGCTGGGTCAATTAGGGGTCACATGACCTCGTTAAGGCCCATTCTAAATCAACTAGTGTTGGCGTGTGCCTCACCTGGATCTCATCACGCTCCCTCTTGTCCGGTATGGCTCTGGCTGCAGAGGCGTGTTTCTCAAACACTTTGCGCTCCTTCTGCAGCTTCTTGGCTTCCTCCTTCTTGAACTCCTCAATCTTTGCCAGCTCCTCAGCCTTCTGCTGCTCAAACTCTGCTCTCTCCTTCCTGCGAGATACAAAATCACAGTTTGACCTGAATTTGCATTCCACTACAATATGATGAGCTTACAGACATTGTATTACCCATAATCAATCCAAAACACTGGTTATTATATGTCCTTGACACATACCACTGAATGATGGAGAACCCTAATTTGGACTAGATGATACCTGAGGTTCTCCTGCGTCTTCTCGTTCTCCTGTCTGAGTCTGGCCAAGGCCGCGTTCTCCGTCTTGAACCGTTCTATCTCCAGCTCCATCTCCACCAGTCTCTCCCTCAGCTGCCTGGACTGCTGCTGGTGCTGGCCTGAACACACAACCAAACATTTAATGCTGATGACAGCAGACTGGGCCATGCTCTTATGGTTCTTCACTGGCTCAGTAGATGGTGCTCGGTCTCTTACCCGGAGTGTCATCCGTCTTTTGCGGCTCTGGTTGAGGGGGGGACGGAGTTTTGGGCTTCAGCGAGGGAAACAGTCTGGTCATGAGCTGAGAGGTGGGTGGAGGAGGATGGAGCTCCTGGTTGACTGGTGCTATATGTGCTTCCCTTTCCAGCTCCGACACTTTAGCCACAGCCACCTTTCTCTTCAGCGTCCTCTGTGGGGGTGAGGCGTCTTTAACCAATGTTGCGGGAGTGCCTTTAGTCCTGCTGTTGGCTTCAACCAGGCTGCCAGTCTCCTCAGGGTCATTCCAGGTGTCATCATCATCAAACACTAACTGATCTTTGCAGCCCCCTTCTTCCCTGTCCTCCAATAAGGTGGAGTCATCCGGGTCACTCTCCCCACCCTCTTCTGCCTGGCCTGAACTGCCCTTTCTGTCCTGATAAGACCTCTTGTCGTACGGAGGGGTGGATGTGGGGAGCGGGTTTTCCCAGAGGTTGCTGGGAAATGTAGGCCGGAACGACGGTCTGGCATTCTCCCTCGATTCCTCAGATTCAGAACTGCTGTGGAAGGAAATGTCAGAAATGTCCTCGTGTTGTTTGCTGCCGCTCAAATCCTCTTCCTCCTCCACCTCCACAATAGCGTTGCAGTTTTCCCACATTCCAACGTCCTTCTCTGTCACAGCACATACTGCCGACGATTCAGATAAGCCGATACCATGGCCACCTCCCCCGGTACCCCCGCTGTGAACCCCATTAGGCGGTGAGGGTTTAGGAGACTTAATGGGAGTGGAGGAGAGACGGCGTGGCTGGTACCCCGTGCTGCCTTTGATGGGGTGTCGCTGGTCCAGTTGGAGCACCTGTAAGTTCATGTACATGCATACACGTAACAGAGGAGGCTACATGTTTCAAAAATATCTAATGTTTCATCAGAATATGTCCTATTCTATTATGAAGACACATAAAAGACAGAGAAAAGATAAATGACAAACCTTCATGACGAAGGAGGAGTTAGAGGAGAAGGAGAGTTCCTCAGCCGCCTGCTCTAGCAGCTCAAATTCCCCAAGCTCCACGTTCTCCTTCTGACGCTCGCAGTCCCAATGCCGCAGCTTCTCCTGGAAAGACAGCTCAAAGGAATACTCCGGAACGATGTCTTGTTTGCCCTCCACTGATCCACCAGAGCTCAATGGATCACTGCCACTCTTCTCAAGCCCAAACTGTTTAGTTACAGCTGCGGGAGTTCCACTTCCTGATTGAGAAGACCCAACCACCTTGTTAATCACTGTGTTAGGTCTCAGACAGTCAGGTGCTTCCGTATTCTGTCTCTGCTGACTGCCCAGGACTCTGGTTTTTATTCCAGTCAACAGGGCTGCTTTGCTCCTGGTACTGCCACTGTACAAAGGAGGTGAGCCAGCATCTCTGGGCTTGTTCTCCTTGTTTACCACAGCAGTCTTGCGTTGAACTGGTGGGCGTTGACTGACCCTCTGAATTGGCTTGGGTTCTGAGGCCCAGCGTGTGCTGACTTTGGCCTGGGCTTTGGGATCTCCTTGGGGTCTCCCTTTGTTGAGCGGAGGGGCTTTGGTCTTGTTGGTGAATCTGGTGAGGCCTTCCCCTCGCCTCAGGAAAGCTCGTTTAGCATTAGCTCTCGGGCTGGCTCCCCCTGCTGCCTCTGGGCCCTATTGGGGTGAGGTGACAGCTAACCATTAGCAACAGAGCACGTCAAATCAAACTGAAGAGCATCTCCGAAAAACATTACCTGTCAAATGAATGTCAAATGTGTCGGCTACCTTTCTGTTCGAGCTACAGCCCATACCTAATGTGGTGACAATAGACCGGGTCACTGACCTGGTGCTGCTGAGTGCTCTTCGTTCTCTGTGCCTCCAGCCTCAGCTGCTCCTCCAGGAGCTCCTCAAACGTCTGCTTCAGTCCCCCGATCCCTGGTTTAATGGGTCTGAAGACACAGGGGCCACAAGGGCCAAATCACTTGTTTCATATTCCGGCCTGTCTGTTGACATACAGTTCACCTCAATGTATGGATTTAAGGGTTTACCTGTCCTGGGAGTCAAGTTCAATTCTGTCTCCTCTGTCTGCTTGGCTGTCTTGAGTCCCAGCGGGTGCAGAATGGGGGGATGAATTGACTTCATCCAACTCGTTATCATCCAGATGGTCGTCCCAACTCAGCTGATGATGTTCATATGGACTGCTCCAAGCATCTGTCCCTTTGGTATTGAAGGTTAAGTCAGGTTTGGTCAAAGTTTATTTCTTTTTAAAAGACTTGAGGCTTCTTCTTAATGTTTTTTTGCCTACCCAGTGTTTTATCCTGGTCCTTGCTGCTTGGAGGCTGGAACGTAGGTGCCCGTCTCTGGAATTGGGATGACGCAGGCTCTTGTGGGGGGACTATAGGGTAGCCCTCTGCTGCGTGGGGTCTGTCAGAGAGCGGGCATCCCTCTAACAGTGTGCTCTCTCCTGAGTTTGCTCCTGTCAATACATTAACAGTTAGGCCGGGAACCACAGGAAACCATTTTCTTATGACACTAAGGTGCTGATACGATATGAACAGGGATTCACATAGGATTTACATGATTCTGAATGTTTTGTTGCAACTTTATTGCTGTCAATGTTGCAATCACTACTCACAATATGTTTGCAGCAGACAGAAAACTGAATCATGAGAACATTTTAATTAGTCATGGAAGTAAAAGAGCTGAAAACAAAATAGTTACCATTTAAAAATAAATGTTTGACACAAACACACAGACACAGCAAACTATTGCAAAAACAATATTGGTTACAATATCAGTAGACAATATCACAACGTTACAACATTGAAGAACTTCGCCTAATATAGAAAATGACAGTGTGTGTTTTTAGTACCAGTGTGTCATTTTGTTGGGCAACATTCACCATACCCAGTAGCCTCTGTTGTTCCTCCTGCAGACGGACCAGCTCTTCCAACTGGTGGGCTTTCAGTTGCTCCTGCATGTGTTGCTGCCACTGTCTTAGCTGAAACACGGCAAATACAGTATGAATAATAAATGCCTCAGCTGAAACACAGCAAATACAGTATGAATAATAAATGCCTCAGCTGAAACACGGCAAATACAGTATGAATAATAAATGCCTCAGCTGAAACACGGCAAATACAGTATGAATAATAAATGCCTCAGCTGAAACACGGCAAATACCGTATGAATAATAAATGCCTCAGCTGAAACACGGCAAATACAGTAAAAATAATAAATACCTCAGCTGAAACACAGCAAATACAGTATGAATAATAAATGCCTCAGCTGAAACACGGCAAATACAGTATGAATAATAAATGCCTCCGCTGAAACACGGCAAATACAGTATGAATAATAAATGCCTCAGCTGAAACACGGCAAATACAGTATGAATAATAAATGCCTCCGCTGAAACACGGCAAATACAGTATGAATAATAAATGCCTCAGCTGAAACACGGCAAATACAGTATGAATAATAAATGCCTCAGCTGAAACACGGCAAATACCGTATGAATAATAAATGCCTCAGCTGAAACACGGCAAATACAGTATGAATAATAAATGCCTCAGCTGAAACACGGCAAATACAGTATGAATAATAAATGCCTCAGCTGAGAAACAGCAAATACAGTATGAATAATAAATGCCTCAGCTGAAACACGGCAAATACAGTATGAATAATAAATGCCTCAGCTGAAACACGGCAAATACAGTATGAATAATAAATGCCTCAGCTGAAACATGGCAAATACAGTAAGAATAATCACCAAGATTAAACACAAAAAATACAGTACAAATTATTCCATTGACCAATTACTTCTTGCCAAAGCAGAATCTACCCCCCCACAACATGCTTCAAATAACATGTATAAACAATGATAAATATTAAACCTGAACAATCACACAAATGTAATATACAACTATATAATATACATTTAAGTCTGTGAGAGTATATAATGTGTTTGGTTCCTGTTATCAGTGTTCCTGTTATCCAACATTAGACATAGTGGCCCATCTAAAGCCATTTAAATGGTAATTATATTATTTGATGAAGCAATTGAACTCTGGTTTCTTACCTGTTGGAGTTTGAGCATCAGAGGTAAGTCCTGAGACTGTTCCACAAACTTCTCAATACTGTCCATCTCCACAGGTAACGCCAACCCTTGAGACACAGATGTCTGCATGGCTGCAAACTTTCTGTCAGACACGGTCCTATCCCCTGGCTCCTGGTTCTGTTTGCTAAACTCTTGCCCAGAGGCCGCATCAGGGATGAGGGAACTGACACTGGGGCAACTGCTGCTAGCCGACACAGGCAGGGGAACGAACTGAGAGGCAAACGAGTCGTCTACGTTCCTGGATCCCCAGATGGAGCTGTGTCGAAGGGACTCAGCCAGGTCTGGGGACGGGTTGAGGATTACCCCAGCACGAGAGCTGCTCGGCATCCATCTGGCTAGGAACTTGGTTTGGGATTGCTGAGCCTGCAACCCAGCTGGAGATGACATGACAATGTTCTCCAGACAGAGCTAGTCCAAGATAAAGGCATATAATAATAGAGACAGGTGATGAGTTACAGAGCGTGCCACATTTAAATAACATTTACTAGTTGTTTAGCAGATGCTGTCATCCAGTGTGGCCTACATAAATGAGTGCAAACATGTACATAATTATTTCAAAAGTCACCATATCTGTGACATTACAACGCATGTCACAGAGGGCTATCTTATCAAGCAAATGAAAGAAAATGACAGCTAAAAGTACTGTTGTTACTAACAACAGCTTGTTACTGTGTCTGTACTGAATGTAGTCTGTTACATTTCCACTCTCCGTTTTATTCAATTTCACAGCAGGACAGTTGTGCCTGTAAATGACTTAAAATATATATATATATGTGTGTATATATAAATAAATATAGAGGATTTAATAACAAAAGTGGTTTGCTGCCTACATGAGTTTAAATCTAATCGATACTACAGTAGGCTGCATTTTGTAGTACTCAGCGCCTATATTTGTGTGGCTACTGGTGTTGTTGGCTAATTAACTAGCAAACTTGTCACACCGCACAGTAGGCAAGTTATATCAAATTAGACGCTTGATGTTACAATGACAGATACTATGGCAACATTAAAAAGGTACCTTGTTTACAGGCGACGGCTCCACGTATTTTCGTATAGTACACACACACAGAAAATGGGAGTTTCGAAGCGCAGCGCCATAACAAAACAAAGCCCGCGAGAGTAAAAATGATAGCGCATTGCATTGTGGGTAATGTAGTCGCTAGCGTTTGTGAACCGAATAATCCGGAAGTCGTTTTTTAAATTACTTTCCGATTGGTCAACTGCCGTATTGGACGATTGAAAGCCTTTTCATTTTCCTGGCTGTTACCTTGTACACATTTGAACATCAATATATTATTTTTTCTAAATTATGGAGATAGTATTATGCCAAACCCATGGTAAACATGTTTTTCTACATAACGAAATCCAAGTGTTGCATTATGTTGTTAATCTTTGCCTGATGAAAATAGATACTTTCCTGAAAGTAATTTTGGCTTGCTGGCTTCTCTAGCTAGACAGTTTAGGAGATTTGGGGACATCGCTACCTATGCGCAAGGAACATAGCTCAGTTATGTTCCGCCAGCTTTTCTCGTCTTGATGTGTTGGGGCGATATAATTTGAGCCACTTGCCTAATAATAGCAATGCTGATAATAACACAAGTAGGTGTTTTAGGCGAAATTCCGTGTTCCTCGTGTTTTTTTATTATCTGTTTAACTTGTACACACTAACCAGGCAGCACATGCATGCTGAAGACAGGAGTGAAGGATGGGCCAAATAAGGGTAAAAGCTTCTACGTGTGTGGGGACCGTCAACAAGCTACTCCCTGTGGTTTTTCCCTAGTAGCCAAGTAAGTGCTCTCATGGCAGTTTATTAATGCATGATGTTTTGTTGACTTCTGCCCTGAAGACACCCACACGTCGCCGTGTCTTAACAGAACTGCTGTGAAAACAATCAGAAGGCATCCAGTCTGCCGCAGTCATGCTGATAACACAGGTTGAAAGAAAGTGACAGGATTCATGCCAGCTAACAGGCAGGCCATAAGCAGTGCGCATTGAATTGGTGTGTTCAGAACTGACACTGAGGTTGGTGTGGAAAATGCATTCCGCTATAGCTACATTTCCTTATTGTTTTTTTTTTTAGCCAGACAACTAATGTGACAGCATTTACCCAGGAACATGACAGAGAGTTTAGATTGCCGGACACATCAAGCACCTTTGAGATTAAATGGAATGACTGTTTGTAGCATGAGGGCACCACTTTCCAATCTGGAGCAGCTGTGTGATTCCAGCTCGTTAGCATTTATCAACATCCCTGTTACATTTTTGACACCTTATATAGTATACATGCAGAACATGTTGACAGTTCTGAATGGAAAAAGTGGGTCTGATCCAGCACTAGATGCGTGTACCTCCTTTTTTAACAGATATTTTTAAAGACGTCTAACAAAACGTACACCAACAACCCTAATATGGCTTATCTGTTCATGGCTTTCTTTAGCACCCCCGCCTCCCACTGCCTGCATCATGCGGATTCCATTGTGGAACTCCAGACTCTCGTTCTCAGTCAGCAGCAGCAGGGTTACAGGTCTGTATATCTGTGTATTTGAATACTATCTTATAAACTAGTTACTTTGGCTCCCGAATGCCAATTGGGTGAGAGCCATGGTATATACCACAGGTATAATATCACAACACCTTTTGCTGCTTTAATTGTGTTGGTAACCAGTTTATAATCACGGTAACTATCGCTTGCTTGAAAGTACACATCTATGCTAACAGAAATATGAACACAAGTGTAAAGTATTGGTCCGATGGTTCTTGAGCTGAAATACATTCTCCCAGGATGTTACAAAAAAAACGCATGTATACATTTTTGGGTGTGCAAATACAGTTGGTTAACATGTAAGCATGTTGTGTATATAGATCAGGGATGACCTCTATTTATTGTAATATGGCTTAAATTAAAACGAAATTGTGCAGCAATGTGAATGGACCTACTTCAAGTTCCTTACTGTGTGGTTCAATTGGAAACATAACATGTAAGTTAGACAATCACGAAGCATTAAAAATGCAGGAATGCAAAGGTATGACAGCAAATGTTTTGCTTATTGTGACATTTGTTGCCTAGTTTAAAATCTAATACTGTCTCCAGGGGAAACTTTGTCACTGCTACTGTAACTAGCTTTAGTCTACTGTTGGTGTCTGTTGTCTTTACAGGTTGTACTACCGGTGTGTTTCTGGAAAGAAAGCAGGTCAGAGGTGGTGTGGTAATATTCCCTGGACTGCGGTAAGCACCTCTATCTCCTGGTATTGATGAAACTATAGTTTACAGTGCTTGACCTTAGTTCATTACCTCTTTGGAGTTATAGATAGTATTTTTTATGTAAAAAATCTCTGACTAATGCTCCACTTTTCCAGCCAGATACAGAGAAGCACTGCCCATTGTCTGACAGACAGCTACAGCCCCCCAGCCTGCCTGCAGAGAGAAACCCCTTCAAGGCCGCAGGCAAGAAAGACCAGACTTCTGAGTGGAGGAGACTACAAAATGGAGGGAAACAAGTGGATGAGGAGGAAGGAAAGAAGAAAAGAGACAATGAAAGATGCCACAAGAGTGATGTTGCAGAAAGAGACCATGTAGGAGGAGTAGAGGAGCAGAGTGAGGAGGTGGAGGAGGAGCAGGAGCAGAGGGAGGAATCTAGTCCACCTGAATGTTGGAGAGACAAACAGCTTCCAGCAGGAATGAAGATTAAGAAGAGGGTATCAGATAAGGAGAATAAAAAAAGTTCTGAAACCTCATCTGAAGAGAAAGTTAATTCTTCCAAGGAGATGAAAGACAAAACCTCTAACGAAAAGGTCCACAGACAGGCTGAGCAAACCAGAATCTCCAGCCCCAAACCCCAGGTTTCAGAAGACACACACAAAGCCTCAAAGAGTCATCTTGCAGACTTTTCACAAGACCCACCAAACAAGGGCCTCAAAGATTCTCAAAAGCATGCTGGGAAAAAAACAAACCCAGAAACAAAGAGCAGCTTGCCTGATTCAATTACCATTACTTCTAAAGACGTCCAGGTACCCACGAGCACAGACAAGACCAAAACTCAAATCTCACAGTATGATGAACCAGTTCAGGCAGCATCCACTCAAACATCTAGACATGGTATGAGTGCACACAAAACAACTGCTTCATCGCAGCAGAACCACAGCGAGTCCTACCGAGCCAAGCTCAGTGATGATGATGATGATGATGATGATGTCCAGTTTGTGTCAGCGCAGCCAGCTCCAAAGACCACGTCGCCAGCACTGGCCCCCGTCCAGAAAACACTGACCTCGTTCCCAGGGTTCCAGCCTGCCTCTCAGCTGAAAGGTCAGCAGGAGGACCCCAGAGCCCTGCACAGCCAGCTCACTGCCCAGCTCAAACAGAAAAAGGTGCGGTTGTCCTGTGTGTGCCTGCATGGAAACACAGCCATTAACATATTTGTGAATTAATGACTGGACCGAACGTCTTTCCTCTCAGGCCACGCTGTCAGTGGTGAACGTCTCTGCCTTGCCTGATAAAGGAGAGAGGTTAAAGAGTCAAGTCAAAGACCTGGAGGACGCATTGGAATCCATGTGTCTCACCTCTTTCACTGAGCCAGGTAAGGTCATAAGAGACGAAGAGACGAACCATTGACTCCAAATGACTCCAAACTCAAAATGAACCATTTTGTTTTTTGGCGGTTTGTTTACAGAGCCTCGGTGCGGTGAGGGTAATGTCACAACGATGGCTGCCCCAAGCCAGACCAACCCGTTCAGCCGCCCAGGAGGAACCATCCTCCTGCCTGTTGCTCCCGCACCCCTCCAGCACCAGGCCTCTGCTAACTCACTAGGGTTGCAGCTCAGTCAGGGGTACACTCCCAGTTATGGAGGTATAGAACAGGGTCACGCAGACTTCATGTGTGTGTGTGGTTTGATCCCCGTTTCAGTGCTTGGTGATGTGTGTTTAGGCTGTCAGACCATGAGCTCTGCACATCTCTTTTAAGAAATTTGGTTTCTGAACTATATCATATGTCATTTTTTCCTTTGTTCCCTTCAGTAGTCTGTGGAGATATAGTCTGATGTCCATTCTCCTTCAGTAGTCAGATATAGTCTGTCCATTTTATCTCAATTTGTCTGTAGTCAGATATAGTCTGATGTCCATTTTATCTCAATTTGTCTGTAGTCAGATATAGTCTGATGTCCATTCTCCTTCAGTAGTCAGATATAGTCTGATGTCCATTCTCCTTCAGTAGTCAGATATAGTCAGATATAGTCTGATGTCCATTCTCCTTCAGTAGTCAGATATAGTCAGATATAGTCTGATGTCCATTCTCCTTCAGTAGTCAGATATAGTCTGATGTCCATTCTCCTTCAGTAGTCAGATATAGTCTGATGTCCATTCTCCTTCAGTAGTCAGATATAGTCTGATGTCCATTCTCCTTCAGTAGTCAGATATAGTCTGATGTCCATTCTCTCTCAGTAACACCTCCCTGTCCGTCTTTGTCCAGCGGACCCCCAGAACCAGGCATTCTACGGAGGCAGGATGACAGAGAACCGTATGCTGGCAGTAAAGAACGCCACCTCAGAGGCCATCAACCACATGCACAGCTCCCTGGAGTCCTGTCCTGACCCAGACGCTGAGGTTTTAGACCCCAAAGGCATCAAGGTGAGACCTCCACACACACCGGAGTTGGGGTCAGTTCAGCAAATACACTTGGATGAGAATGAGAAAATATAGGAATATTATATATAGTTTTGTTCCCCTTTTGAATTGACTACAATTTAAATCAAATTGACTCTGAACATCTCCAAGCCTCTAATTATTGTAATGTCCGTGGGTATGAAACTATAACCTAATGAGATGATTGTAATTGGCCAGGTACCTCTACTGGCCCATCAGAGAAGAGCACTGGCCTGGCTGTTGTGGAGAGAGACCCAAAAACCCTGTGGAGGAATCCTAGGTAACGAGTCTATGGATGTTGCGGTATTATCAGTGGTTTTGTCATGTGTTGAAAGTGACTCTTCCAGAAGTATTCAGAAGTGGGTTTTTGAACATTTCTCCTCCAATCCTCAGCTGATGACATGGGCCTGGGAAAGACACTCACCATGATAGCTCTTATTTTGGCCCAGAAGAAGAAGAGCAAGGAGGAGGACAAGGAAGAAGAGGAAGACACTACACAGACGGGCTGGATCTCCAAAAATGGTAATATTAAAATGGATCTGCTCATATACTTTACTCAACTGGTCACACTTGATTTAAATCTTATTCCAAGCGATTATTTTGTTAGATGTATATCCTATGCCCTTTTGTGTTGCAGACTCCAGCGTGGTCAAGTCTCGGGGTACTCTGATTATCTGCCCTGCATCACTGGTCCATCACTGGAAGAAGGAGATCGAGAGACACGTCAAGAGCAGCCGTCTCACTATCTACCTGTACCATGGGCCAAATCGCCAGAGAAACGCCAAAGTGTAATATACACAAACACACATATATATATATATACACACTCCACTGCCTCTTTGACCATAACCCACATCTGTAACCTGAAAGGCTCTTTCTGTGACAGGCTGGCTGAGCATGATGTAGTGGTGACCACCTACAGCCTGGTGTCCAAGGAGGTCCCTGTCCAGAAGGATGAGGCAGAGAAACCTAGCATGGACTCTGAGAAGGTGGTGAGTACAGACACAGATACACACACACACACACACACACAAATACAAAGGTAAACCGTGTCAAACGTGTCGAGGGTTCTGAAGATGTCACCACCACGGTACCCCCTCCCAGCCGTCGGACCTGCCTCCCCTGATGCGGGTGGACTGGGCCCGGGTGGTTCTAGACGAGGCCCACAACATCAAGAACCCGAAGGTGCAGACCTCCATGGCTGTGTGTAAGCTGAGGGCCAAGGCCCGGTGGGCCGTTACTGGGACCCCCATCCAGAACAACCTGCTGGATATGTATGCTCTGCTCAAGTAAGGACATTCCTACATTACTAATTATATTATAGGCCCAGCAGTGGTCATGGAAATGTGACTTAAGGAGGTTAACAAAAGAATCAACATTTCATGGATGTGTTAAGATATTTAACTATAGCAGAAAAATACATGTTTATCTTTTCTTTGTCTCTCACATTTAGAAGCTGCGACACTTCCTTTTAAGTAGAACCTAGTAGTATGCGATATTTAGTTAATCATAATGAACTATAATACTTTTTTGTCACATATATAGGAGGCTGCATTACCCTACATGTCCAATCGCACTGTAACATGTCTGTGTTTGTCAGGTTTCTGCGCTGTGCCCCGTTTGATGAGTACAAACTGTGGAAGAGCCAGGTGGACAACGGCTCTAACCGGGGAGGAGAACGGCTCAACATCCTCACCAGAACCCTGCTGCTCCGACGCACAAAGGACCAGGTGGACTCCGCTGGCAAACCCCTGGTACGTGACCTCTGGTTTGAGACGCTCACACACACACACACACACACTGTAGCACAGATAATTTCAGATGAGTTGATTTCCTGCTTTTTCTTTCCAGGTTAATCTGCCAGAGAGGACATCTGAGGTGCATCGCTTGAAATTGTCTGAAGACGAACAGTCCGTTTACGATGTGGTGTTTGCACAGTCCAGGTAACATCATGTCTCATTTGGTGCCTAAAGCTACTGGGTTTTGTGGCGCCACTGCTTGTGATTAGCTTCACCTTTCTCCTCTTCTCTGTTCTTTCACTCTTTCTAGGTCTACTCTGCAGAACTATCTAAAGAGACATGAAGGTGACAATAGTAAAAAGGGAGAGAACTCAAATCCGTTTGACAAAGGTACGAGCTAACATTTCTTCCTGTTCTCAGAATAATTTGTTTGAAAATGTTTGAGTTGATTATTTTTATTGTAGCTTGGCATGGTATCTCCGTAACGGGTTTGGATATTTTTCAATTTCATAGAAAGTTTCTTTACTTTACTATCCTCCTACTGATAGTCTTTTGACAAAACAAACAACTTACTTTGTTTCAGTTTGATGTTCAGTGAAATAAATAATAAACAAAGTTATAATTTTTGAAAACCATAATGTTTCTTTAGAATTAATATCAGGCTGCTGTTATTGATTTGAGTATTCAGGTACATGCTATTGATCCTGCAAAGCAATCCTTACAAAGTAAACATTAATTTAAGTGCAACTTAAGATATGTTTTACATGTGTGTGTTTTTCCTCAGTGGCCCGTGAGTTCGGTGTGTCCCAGTCAGACCCCGGGTTCTCCCAGCGTTCCCAGAGCCCCACCCAGGGCCCCACCAGTGCTGTTCATATCCTGTCTTTACTGCTCCGACTCAGGCAGTGCTGCTGCCATCTGTCTCTGTTGAAGAAGGTAACCAACCTGTTCTGCTCTCAATGAATCATCTCCGAGTCGGTTTGTGTCTTATCGTGTATCATGCTATGTAGTCTCTGAGTCAGTTATAAGTCGGTACCTGGGTTCTGTTTGTCTCTCCTTCAAAGACCCTGGATTCATCTGAGCTGCAGGGGGACGGAATCACCCTCTCCCTGGAGGAGCAGCTCAACGCCCTGTGCCTGTCCGCAGACACCTCAGGTCCCGACCCCAAATCAACTGTGTCCCTGAACGGGAGCCGATTTGCCTCTGATCTCTTTGAGGACACCCATGAAAGCACAAAGGTGACATCAACTGACGACCTTTACCCTTGAATGTGTGTGGTTTTGTATGGTTGTCCTGTACATGTACAGCATCGAGTGCCTGTTTGATTCTCTGCTTCACGTTCTTGTTTTAGATTGCTGCCGTTCTCAAAGAGCTGAAGGAGATCCGTAAGCAGAGTGAAGCTCAGAAAAGGTAAAGCCTTTCATTTTGCTAATTCAGAGAAATTATTTAAATGTAAAGCAAAAAGGAGTACATGTCTGGTACATGTCAAGTACACGGGAATCCTTTTTTACTTGACGATAATCCTTGAGTGTCTGTTTGCAGTGTGATCGTGTCCCAATGGACCAGTATGCTGCACGTTGTTGCTGTGCATCTGAGGAGAATGAAGCTGAGCTTCGCTGTCATTGACGGCACTGTCAACCCCAAGCGGCGCATGGACCTGGTTGAGGATTTCAACACCAACCCCAAAGGACCACAGGTGATTTCTAGCCAACGCTGTTCAGATACCAGCACTGTGCTCCACCTGTAGGCTTTAGATCCAGTGTAATGGCACCTCATTTGTGCAACGGCCTCCTGTTCGGATTTTCTAGGTGATGCTTGTTTCTTTGTGCGCTGGAGGTGTGGGCATTAACCTGATTGGAGGAAATCACCTGTTTCTCATGGACATGCACTGGTAAGACACACACACACACACACCTCCCACTGGCATCTAAGTGTTGTTTAGGGGATTTTTATTGGCTGTTGCTTTGACAGGAACCCAGCTCTGGAAGACCAGGCCTGTGATCGCATCTACAGAGTGGGCCAGCTCCGAGACGTCACCATCCACAGGTCAGACAGCACAGTACAGCTTGTGCTGTGTGTGTTTTATGTTTTCCTGGCACAGACATAAAGTTTTAATAGAGCCGAGTGATTGCTGCATAACAGACTGAGTAAAGGTGTGTGTGTGTGTGTGTGTGTGTGTGACGGGTCCTTCTTCCTGCAGGTTTGTTTGTGAGGGCACAGTGGAAGATAAGATCTCCATTCTGCAGGAGAAGAAGAAGGAGCTGGCCCAGAAGGTGCTCTCAGGGACGGGTGCATCCGTTACCAAGCTCTCCCTGGCCGACCTCAGGGTCATCTTCGGTATCTGACAACCAGGAAGTGCTTTGGGGGACCAGGGTAGTAAAAGGACCCAACCACACAAAACTATAGTTTGCCAGATGTATGTTACAGTTTTAGTTGGCTCACATTCACAGTTCTGCTTCTAAGTACTGTTTTTGATTGTCTGTATGTAGTTGGCACTACTTTGCTGAGCAGTTCTCAAATACTATGCTGTTGCCATTCTCCAGGAGTGTATGGCACTTCTCAGGGCCTCAGGCCTGCTATTAGTTTACTGTTTAAATCCACAAAGCCAGGACTTGTGTTTTATGTACTGTATTGCAATGGATTATGGGAAACTATCTGTTGGATGATGGTAAGGTCACCTTGTCTACTGTGTCTATGCTGGATCGTGTTTTGGCTTGTTTTGATTTTGTTTATTATATTCTGTTAATACTTTATTGTGGTTTCATTGTGTCATTTGTTAAAATAAAATTATTTACTGAAGTTGATTAAATGGCTATTAAGATGACTCATTCAGTGGGAAAGCCGACTGCTAATGTCTCTGTATTTTATTTTACAGTAGATGTGTATAAATGATTAAATAAGTATTATTTCAATGCTGCTGAGTATCTCCATTGATATTTAATTAGTCCAGGAATTATTTATTAATTGATAACCATGACATGGATGTGCATTTATCCCGATATTAACTCTCGGTTTGCTGCGAAGAAACTGGACCTTTTTGTTTTTTTGCTCAAATGAACAGTAATAGAGTAAGCTTCTGGAACAAGTAGTCTATACTCCTTAAACCTCTGTTCATGGCTGAACTACTCCTGGCCATGAGCTCTATGGTTGTCTGTCTGCGTGTGAGCCATTCTTTAACATGTGTTTCTTTAACCTATGTTTCTCATCAGCAAGCATGTGGTGTAAGTTTCTCTATTAACTGTCCTGTCAAACCAGCTAGTCATGAGAAAAGCATTTGATATTTGTAGTGAGTGAAAGTTAAATGCGAAATCCACAGTCAATACAGTCATTTTGAACGCTACGACAGCGCGGTAAAGTTAGTTTTACGATGGACATTCGGTGGATATTCATATTCACTAGTGAAAATTACCAGTTCAGGAGAGTGACCAGCATCGATTCCTGATGAGGTTAAGTTTCAAAAGTGCTATATTCTGACTTGGGGGAAGATGCCCTACAATCCACGGCTTTTAGTTTATTCAAAATGTGTTGAAAATTTCCGAGTTGACCCTTTAAAGTTCAATAGCATCTACAAAAAATGTGGATGACTACAAGAGTTCTATATTCTGACTTGGTGGGAGGTGCCCTACAATCCACGGCTTTTAGTTTGTTTAAATTTTTTTGAAAACTTCCGAGTTGACCCTGTAATGTTCAATAGCATCTACAAAAAATGTGCGATGGCTACAAGAGTACTATATTCTGACTTGGGAGGAGATGCCCTACAATCCACATCTTTTACATTTTTTTTGGAGTTGTGTACGACACCACCCTCATTGGGCTCATCTCAAGGCTTTAGCTTTAAAGAATTTGTCTTGTATACCTTTTCGGAATGGTGGAAGTTACATTTTTTTACTTTAACATCTCATGAATTAGCCCATCTAGTCCTCCTGCAAGTCGCCATAATTTGGTTCGGCCAGTTTTATGCCTTTTCTTGTACCTGCCCATGATCTGACAAACAATTACGTTAATACATCAACAACTTTTACAAATAACTTTTAATTTAATACATTATTTTACGGAACACTTATGACAAACAAGCTTTAGTAAGGTAAAACATCTAGAGTGATTACTTACTTTAAATGTGTATTTGTGCACAGACAGCTTGCAGATCCATTAGCCTCTGTCTTGACATGCTCAGTTCAATGGTGTGTTCATTTTAAATGTGACAAAATTCACAGTATTACTGTTGAAAAGTCTATGTCCTTAGGCTGTTTCTCTACTGAATGACTAAATGACCAGCCACACACAAGGATTATAAAGGCTTGATTAAGGTCAAACACAGTACAACAGCTTTTATAAAATTGTTACATTTTATAATGGTGACTGGGTCACCAGTCGCAGGTGTTTGTTGGATTTCCTGGGGGAGGTCTCCAATGGAATCATTAAATTGTGACAAAGTATCAAGCAGGGTTAGGGTTATGTTATAGGTATGGTTGGCTTTGTATGTAGGTAATTATTATTGTGTAATATTATGTAGCAATGCTCCTAAAAAGTGTAAGCTTTACTTAATCAGAAAGAGACAAAATGGATAAAAACATATGACAATGATTTTATTTTACTTTTATTTAACCAGGGAGTCCAGTTATGAACAGATTCTCATTGACAGATTCTAACTGTTTAATCGTTATGACACACTTTTCATAGAAGCTATTACAAATGTTAATTGACGTTATTATAGCAAGCAAGCAAGTTTATTTATATAGCACATTCCATACTTAGAAACATTTGAATGTGCTTTTGGAGAAATAAAGAACAAGTAAATTAACAGATATAAGCAATTAAGAAATACAATATTAAAGCAGATAAAGAAAAAGAAAAATGTATGATTTTTTTTAAATGTAGACGATTCTGTAAGGTAAGCGCTTAGTCATGGTAGGCAGGTGAGGAAATTAGTGTTTTACACCTGGATTTAAAGATTGATCCGTTTGTGACACGTCTGAGGTCTTTTTGAAGTTCATTCCAGTTCATGCAGCATTAGTGCTAAATGCTGAATTGCCATGTTTAGTTTAGTCGATGGACTCTTCTAACTGACCTGAGTTAATGGATCTAAGAGCCCTGCAGGTTTATAATAATTAAAAGCCGTGGATGGTAGGGCATCTCCTCCCAAGTCGGAATATAGAACTCTTGTAGTCATCGCACACTTTTTGTAGATGCTATTGAACTTTAAAGGGTCAACTCGGAAATTTTCAACAAATTTAGAATAAACTAAAAGCTGTGGATTGTAGGGCATCTCCCCCCAAATCAGAATATAGTACTTTTATAGTCATCGCACACTTTTTGTAGATGCTATTGAACTTTAAAGGGTCAATTCGGAAATTTTCAACAAATTTTTAATAAACTAAAAGCCGTGGATTGTAGGGCATCTCCTTCCAAGTCAGAATGTAGTACTCATGTAGTCATCGCACATTTTTTGTAGATGCTATTGAACTTTGAAGGGTCAATTCGGAAATTTTCAACAAATTTTTAATAAACTAAAAGCCGTGGATTGTAGGGCATTTCCTCCCAAGTCAGAATATAGTACTCATGTAGTCATTGCACATTTTTTGTAGATGCTATTGAACTTTGAAGGGTCAATTCGGATATTTTCAACACATTTTTGTTAAACTAAAAGCCGTGGATTGTAGGGCATCTCCCCTCAAGTCAGAATATAGAACTCTTGTAGTCATCGCACATTTTTTGTAGATGCTATTGAACTTTAAAGGGTCAATTCGGAAATTTTCAACAAATTTTTAATAAACTAAAAGCCGTGGATTGTAGGGCATCTCCCCTCAAGTCAGAATATAGAACTCTTGTAGTCATCGCACATTTTTTGTAGATGCTATTGAACTTTAAAGGGTCAATTCGGAAATTTTCAACAAATTTTTAATAAACTAAAAGCCGTGGATTGTAGGGCATCTCCTCCCAAGTCAGAATATAGTACTCATGTAGTCATTGCACATTTTTGTAGATGCTATTGAACTTTGAAGGGTCAATTCGGATATTTTCAACACATTTTTGTTAAACTAAAAGCCGTGGATTGTAGGGCATCTCCCCTCAAGTCAGAATATAGAACTCTTGTAGTCATCGCACATTTTTTGTAGATGCTATTGAACTTTAAAGGGTCAATTCGGAAATTTTCAACAAATCTTTAATAAACTAAAAGCCGTGGATTGTAGGGCATCTCCTCCCAAGTCAGAATATAGTACTCATGTAGTCATTGCACATTTTTTGTAGATGCTATTGAACTTTGAAGGGTCAATTCGGATATTTTCAACACATTTTTGTTAAACTAAAAGCCGTGGATTGTAGGGCATCTCCCCTCAAGTCAGAATATAGAACTCTTGTAGTCATCGCACATTTTTGTAGATGCTATTGAACTTTAAAGGGTCAATTCGGAAATTTTCAACAAATTTTTAATAAACTAAAAGCCGTGGATTGTAGGGCATCTCCCCTCAAGTCAGAATATAGAACTCTTGTAGTCATCGCACATTTTTTGTAGATGCTATTGAACTTTAAAGGGTCAATTCGGAAATTTTCAACACATTTTTTTTAATAAACTAAAAGCCGTGGATTGTAGGGAACCTCCCACCAAGTCAGAATATAGAACTCTTGTAGTCATCGCACATTTTTTGTAGATGCTATTGAAATTTGAAGGGTCAATTCGGGAATTTTCAACAAATTTTTAATAAACTAAAAGCCGTGGATTGTATGGCATCTTCCCCCAAGTCAGAATATAGCACTTTTGAAACTTAACCTCATCAGGAATCGATGCTGGTCACTCTCCTGAACCGGTAATTTTCAGTAGTGAATATGAATATCCACCGAATGTCCATCGTAAAACTAACTTTACCGCGCTCACTACGACAGAGGAATGGGCGTGTGTGTTTAGGGGAATTTGATCTCATCTGTACCAGGAACAGGAAGTGACCTCTCCCATCCTAGGGAATATATGATAATATTCTGTTAGTTCATAGTAGGTACACTTTAGTGTTGTATAGTCGCGGACAACTGCTCGGACTGAAGGTAAAAACAGTAGCGTGTTTTCATGGCACGTTTAGGAACGAAAAAGTAATTAAATGCGCTGCTATTGTTATTTGTCAGTGGTGGTTGTTGTTGTCGTCAACTACTGGCATTTAAACTAGTACGTTTTAGTTTTACAAAACATTAGTGCTCATTACAAACACATGTGTATAATAGCGCACTTTACGGTGAAAGCGAAACTAATTTACATTTCATATATGCATGTCTTTTAATATAGATTATGTAGTGAAGTTGTTTCTTTCATTTACCAGCCATGGCTCTGTTTGACAACTGTGTTGTGGTTTTGGAGCTGAAGAATTTGCCCTTTAAGGAGAAGACGAGGTTGAAGATGTCAATAACAGAGAATGGAGGCGTGGTTTCCTATGTGGTCAATAAGCAGGTCTGGTTCAAACTAACTGCGAATAGCTTGAATATACACGATGTTTAATTTCAAATATCAAGATTATGGTCATTTCAGTATGCAATTGTTGAGCTTGGACTGATTTACAATTGCCAACAATATGAATGGTATTTTAAATGTAGGTAGAAACATGTAAACTAATATTCAACTGAGACTTGAAATATTGAAGTATCATTAATTTGAGGTTATAGACAGTATAAGTCAGTTATTAATGGAACTAACTAATACTGATAATAATAACCTTTCAAATAGACTGAAAGGTAGGCTAATGCAGATTTCCATGCCAACTCTCCAACTGAGAGCAGTGCAAATTAACTTACAACTGTCTGGGTAAAGGGGGTGGTGGGGGGAAATGGATAAACAAATATCTGGTGGATTTTTGACCAATACAAGTACATATAAAGAATTGTAGAATTAATTCATTTTTTCTTGTGGGTTTCTGTGGAAAGTTACATTAATTAATTGGAATTGGATTAATAATCATTTGAATTCAGAAACGACACTAGCTCTGTTAAACAGGACAAACATTTTTATTCTTCCTCCCTTGCCCTTTTCCTCCTATTTCTCTCCCACACAGTGTACTCTGATAGTCACTACCAGTGTTTCCAGTCTTAGCCCCAGCCGGGTGCGGAGTGTAAAAAAATACCAGACTCCAGTGGTAGGAGTGGAGTATGTGTCACGCTGCCTAGAAAATGGAGTCCTGCTGCCTGTTGAGGAATTCTGCCTGGACCCTGATCCCTCTATCTCCATAGAGTCAGGTACAACAAAACCTTTCTCGTTTCAGTCAGGTACAACAAAACCTTTCTCGTTTCAGTCAGGTACAACAAAACCTTTCTCGTTTCAGTCAGGTACAACAAAACCTTTCTCGTTTCAGTCAGGTACAACAAAACCTTTCTCGTTTCAGTCAGGTACAACAAAACCTTTCTCGTTTCAGTCAGGTACAACAAAACCTTTCTCGTTTCAGTCAGGTACAACAAAACCTTTCTCGTTTCAGTCAGGTACAACAAAACCTTTCTCGTTTCAGTCAGGTACAACAAAACCTTTCTCGTTTCAGTCAGGTACAACAAAACCTTTCTCGTTTCAGTCAGGTACAACAAAACCTTTCGTTTCAGTCAGGTACAACAAAACCTTTCGTTTCAGTCAGGTACAACAAAACCTTTCGTTTCAGTCAGGTACAACAAAACCTTTCTTTCAGTCAGGTACAACAAAACCTTTCGTTTCAGTCAGGTACAACAAAACCTTTCGTTTCAGTCAGGTACAACAAAACCTTTTCGTTTCAGTCAGGTACAACAAAACCTTTCTCGTTTCAGTCAGGTACAACAAAACCTTTCGTTTTCAGGTACAACAAAACCTTTCGTTTCAGTCAGGTACAACAAAACCTTTTTCGTTTCAGTCAGGTACAACAAAACCTTTCGTTTCAGTCAGGTACAACAAAACCTTTCGTTTCAGTCAGGTACAACAAAACCTTTTCGTTTCAGTCAGGTACAACAAAACCTTTTCGTTTCAGTCAGGTACAACAAAACCTTTCGTTTCAGTCAGGTACAACAAAACCTTTCGTTTCAGTCAGGTACAACAAAACCTTTCGTTTCAGTCAGGTACAACAAAACCTTTCGTTTCAGTCAGGTACAACAAAACCTTTCGTTTCAGTCAGGTACAACAAAACCTTTCGTTTCAGTCAGGTACAACAAAACCTTTCGTTTCAGTCAGGTACAACAAAACCTTTTCGTTTCAGTCAGGTACAACAAAACCTTTCGTTTCAGTCAGGTACAACAAAACCTTTTCGTTTCAGTCAGGTACAACAAAACCTTTCGTTTCAGTCAGGTACAACAAAACCTTTCGTTTCAGTCAGGTACAACAAAACCTTTTCGTTTCAGTCAGGTACAACAAAACCTTTCGTTTCAGTCAGGTACAACAAAACCTTTCGTTTCAGTCAGGTACAACAAAACCTTTCGTTTCAGTCAGGTACAACAAAACCTTTCGTTTCAGTCAGGTACAACAAAACCTTTTCGTTTCAGTCAGGTACAACAAAACCTTTCGTTTCAGTCAGGTACAACAAAACCTTTCGTTTCAGTCAGGTACAACAAAACCTTTCGTTTCAGTCAGGTACAACAAAACCTTTCGTTTCAGTCAGGTACAACAAAACCTTTTCGTTTCAGTCAGGTACAACAAAACCTTTCGTTTCAGTCAGGTACAACAAAACCTTTCGTTTCAGTCAGGTACAACAAAACCTTTTCGTTTCAGTCAGGTACAACAAAACCTTTTCGTTTCAGTCAGGTACAACAAAACCTTTTCGTTTCAGTCAGGTACAACAAAACCTTTTCGTTTCAGTCAGGTACAACAAAACCTTTTCGTTTCAGTCAGGTACAACAAAACCTTTTCGTTTCAGTCAGGTACAACAAAACCTTTCGTTTCAGTCAGGTACAACAAAACCTTTCGTTTCAGTCAGGTACAACAAAACCTTTCGTTTCAGTCAGGTACAACAAAACCTTTCTCGTTTCAGTCAGGTACAACAAAACCTTTCTCGTTTCAGTCAGGTACAACAAAACCTTTCTCGTTTCAGTCAGGTACAACAAAACCTTTCTCGTTTCAGTCAGGTACAACAAAACCTTTCTCGTTTCAGTCAGGTACAACAAAACCTTTCTCGTTTCAGTCAGGTACAACAAAACCTTTCTCGTTTCAGTCAGGTACAACAAAACCTTTCTCGTTTCAGTCAGGTACAACAAAACCTTTCTCGTTTCAGTCAGGTACAACAAAACCTTTCTCGTTTCAGTCAGGTACAACAAAACCTTTCTCGTTTCAGTCAGGTACAACAAAACCTTTCTCGTTTCAGTCAGGTACAACAAAACCTTTCTCGTTTCAGTCGGATACAACCCAATTCTTTCCCATTTTACTTAGATACAACAAATCATTTCCCATTTCAGTCAAGTGACAACCCAATTATTTCCCGTTTCAGTCAGAGACAACCAAATTATTTCCCGTTTCAGTCAGAGACAACCCAATAATTTCCAGTTTCAGTCAGAGACAACCCAATTATTTTCTGTTTCAGTCAGGAACAACCCAATAATTTCCTGTTTTAGTCAGGAACAACCCAGTTCTTTCCTTATTTAATCAGGGACAACTCAATCTTCTCATGTATCAGTCAGCGACAAACCAATTGAGCATGTTTTATGTTATCATTCATCTTCAAGTCAACATTAACTGGAATTTCTCAACAATCTTATTGCGTTCTTCTCTGACACAATAACAACAGGGCTGTCTCCATGGATATACGAAACTGATATATTGTCTATAGGTGTGCCCCTCTGTCTGTCCCCAACATGTTGCCTCATGTGCCCTGAGCAGGGTTTAAAGGTTCATCAGGAGGCTTTAGCTGACAGTAGTCATGATAATGGACAAGTATGTTAAAAATGATGCACTCTTGACAAAGGGTTGAGGTTTGTTTGTGGTGGTTTAACATAGACTTGCGCTTCGACTTAGGGTTTGTGCTCTGTGTGTTCTGTGTATTTAAAGTATTGACAGTTACAAGTCACTCAGCTGCAGAACTGAGGTCTGAAGTTCAGACCCGGACTCAAGACGAGAGGGCGGGCAATCAGAAAAGAGGTGGAACATTCCTGGGCAAATTCAGGTGTGGATTTACTGAGTAAACACCACACATTTGACTACAAGTTATACAAGTCCGCTCACTACTAAGTCATAGCTTTCCTTAATGTACGTAGACTGTCGTGCACACTTGTTAATGCAACATCGGTTTGAATTGTCCAAATACTGTTTATGCAGAAACTCTTTCTTCACTGTTTCAGTTCAATAAAGCATACATATTATAATAAGAATAATTATATAACCGCTATGGTACGTGTATCGCTTGTGTCTCCATTTAGAGTATACACTGAAAATGACAAGGATATTCCAGAGTATCCGGCTAATTTTCACGTGGCTAAATACTCTATTTACGAAAAGGTAAACCCACCCATCAGATATCACACATAATACGTTGAATCCATCTTGATCCGGTTCAGTGACATTTAGTTCTGTTGTGTTCAGTACCTTTCTGTACTATTAGTGTGTGTGTGTGTGTGTGTGTGTGTGTGTTTCCAGGTTAACTGCACCACATGGTCTGTGGTGGAGCTACAGAGTAGCAAAGGAGCAGGAGGACAGCAGGAGTATCGTGTGGTGAGATACCGGAGGGAGGATAGCCCAGCTAAGGTGGGCTCTGTCACATGACCCATTTGTACTGATTATTAACTTGTTTTGTGATGTGGAACCTAATTAAAACCCAACCGTCTCTATTAGGATGAACTACTCCTTATTGGTCTCTGTTTGTCTGTCCGTCAGTCAGCAGCTGTCCCGGACAAACAGATGTTCCTCCGCACCTCTGAAGAGGCAGTGGATGCCTACCATTGTCTGTGCAAGCAGCTAGAGGACAATGGGTTCACACTGTGGACAACCCTCCCTCCAGAGGCTCTAGACCTGGGTTCTGCCAACCTGCACCAGGTCAGACACTATGTCTAAACTTTACATAAGATTTTAGCAAAGGCGCATCTTTTTAAAAGTGTTTTAAATGCATCAGATTTACTACATTAAAGCACGTAAATCATTCCAAGAGACAAACAGTCAATGGAAACCAGACTTCTAAATTCCGTTTTTAACATCCCTGTTGACTCCTTTTCATCTGGGCATTTTAAATAGGGCTTGGCTTGAGCCTGATTCTTCATATTTGCCCTAATAAAATACTCTAATAAATATTGTCACCCCACTGTTACGTCACCACATCCTTACCGTAATAAGTGCTCTGAGAGGAAGTACTTGATTGACCTGTGCTGTGTGATTGACAGCTTCTACTGGAGAAGAGGCTGAGCTGCAGCAGCATCTCACAGGAAGTGGGTGTGTTTGTTGAGCTGCTGTGGGCCGAAGCCCTTGGTTGTCTGGACAACGTCCTCAAGGTTCCCATCACCAGCCTCAGTCTCAATGATGTAAGTGGTCTGTGTGCGTCTGTGTGTGCGTCTTTGTGCGTGTGCGTCTGTGTGCGTCTGTATGTGTGTTTGTATGTGTGTTTACTACCGTTGTATTGTTGTTGTGTAGGTGAGCAGAGCTGAAGGGCTGCTGCTGCAGGTCCAAAAGAGGCTGAGGGAGAAACATGGAGAGGAACCAGACACAGAGGTTTCCTCATTGATGGAGGAGATCTACACACTCCTGCCACACAAAACTGACATGTCCCGCGTCCCCGTCCAAACTAAACTCATCTCATCACAGCTGGACCTCTGCCAGGTAACACACAATGTTTTAGTAGAATCAGGAAACACCCAGCATACGTTATAACAGTGGCATGGGATCAAATCCCACCTATACTTCCTGTAGTTGGAGAGGGAAGAATGGGCCGTATTCTTAAGAAGAAATTCGTTCTTAAAACCCACTTACGCAGTTTCCACGAAGATTCTGACATTCACCAATTTTTAATGTTTACTTATCTGGAATTTGTTCTTAGGAAAGAACAGAATCTACGCACAGTGAAAAGCACTCTTACGCAGATTTGCGGGCTGACATTTTCATGACAAATCATTAGTCTCTGCGTTTTCATCAATTGTACATTAATTTAAATATTATGAAGAATAACATTATAAATAACATTCAATTATTTCAAATATTTGCATATATTTAACGCTTTTCTGTGGATGGCACCCCCGAGATTGCGGTCATTCCGATTAGAGCTGTAATCGGGCGTAAAAAGTGAGACCCGACCGGCCCGACAGAATTCGGCCCGAGCTCGACATGAGCCGGACAGTTTTTATAATGCCTGAAGGCCGAACCTGGTCATTTTGCTGTCATATTTTAAGAGACTGTAACTTTTTTGCATTCGGAATAACCGGATTGTTTTTTTTCATTAAAAGTGAGATTTTAATCTTTTGGCCGGTGCAACCAAATGTATGGGCCACAGTCCTGCCTGCGTTTCACCTCCTCAGCATCCATTCGCTAAATGAAACGCATCACCTGACCACTCATTCACCGCGAAATCCGGAGCGCAAGAGACCGAGCCCAAACCCGACCCGAGTGTATAATAGACATTAAGACCAAACACGACTCGACACGTCGGGTTCAGTCGGGTTCGGGCAAAGATCTGCAACTCTTATTCCGATTATGTCCCGATGCCCCGGTCCAGCTCAATAAGGACAGTGCAAGCCTTTCCCCCTCCTGTGGTCAGCATCTCTCGTTTGTTTGGCAATACTTTTTTTGCCTCAAACTTCATGTCAAACCATTTATTTTTTATGTAATTTTTATGTGGTTCGCCCTTCCCCTGACACAGCGTTCACAGAACGAATGATTAAATCCATGCATCCTTTTTGTATTTGATTTTGCAACCACTACTGACGCTGCTAAATATTACATATTTTTGCCTGTTCACTCATTGCAGAAGTATTTCCACTTCTGAACTACAGAAGTAATTTGTTCTTTTGGCGTCTGATCATATACTGTCTATATGTGTTGGTTTAGGCATTTTTGCATTCTCCACGTTTTTACGATGATTTTCCACTCCGCCCTGCAGTTTAATGCCCTTTTATGGGAAATACTGGCGCGTTTACCTATGCTAATTAGGAACAACGGACACGCGCTTTGAATTTACGAAGACGTGATATTCATCATTATAGGAACGTAGGTACGAACAATTACGCCATTTAAGAACACGTTCGTGAATTTGAGTAAGACTTTTCTTAGGACCTTTCTTAGGAACGAATTTAAGAAATAACTTAGGAAACCATTGAAGAATATGGCCCATTGTCAGTATCTCTAAGGATGTGTGAAGACAATTCTGAAAAAAATTAACATGAGACTTTGTTGCAGTTAATCAGAGATATGCTGAATGTGAGTGAGGCTATGCTGAGAAGCTCCACCTCTTCCTGTTTGGGCAAGTACCGTGCCCTGAGGTGCAGCATTGAAAGAGTTCCCCCTGGCATAGAGCTTCGGTCGGCCACCAATTTGCTACAGGACAGGTGACCTACTGACCTACTCCAGTGTTTGACTGTGTGTGAGACTGTGTCTGTGTTTTGTGTGTGTGACTGTGTGTGTTGTGCACGTGGCTTAACTCGCTCCACTTTTCACCACCAGACGAGTGCGGATCATCCATGTCCTGAAAGTGACCCGAGGGGTGGAGCAACAGATGTTTAGGGAGGAACTTGGAAATGTTAAGCCCCTCCTACACTCTTCCAGTCCCAGCAGCTTTGTGGGGATCCTGTCTCGGTGAGCTCACACATGCCAAACACACACACATACACATCTAGAATTGAAATATTGAGCATGACTGACATGATACGTCACCAATTGTCTGTCTTCAGAGGTCTGTTGCTGCCCAGGGTTGGTGTGGAGCATCATGGGATTGAGAGAACAGACATTGGAAACTTGGGCGGAGGCATCTACTTCAGTAATACAATGAGGTTAGCAGTCTACATTATATGCGACTCTAGTCTGTTGGGACAATTTGATCCTGGTAACATCAGTCTGAAATATTACCAACAGCATGTTTCCTATTCATCATCGGTGTCAATAATCCTCAGTGCTAGTCTGAAGTACTCCTCGCCCAGTGAGAATGATGGCAGTCGGCTGCTCCTGGTGTGTGATGTGGCATTGGGGAACTGTAAGGACCTCAAGACGAGAGACTGCAGCCTGACTCAGGCCCCTGACGGGTTCCACAGTGTACATGGGGTCCGCCAGACCCTCAACAAAGCCACTGACTTCACGGTAACACACTTTTAAATGTGTTTTGTGTGTGTGTGTTATGTACTGTTTGTGTCTGCTACTTATGTACTGTTTGTGTCTGTTACTTATGTACTGTTTGTGTCTGTTACTTATGTACTGTTTGTGTCTGTTACTTATGTTCTGTTTGTGTCTGTTACTTGCACACAATTTGTGTCTGTTACTTCTGGTCTGTGTCTATGTGTTACATGCAAACTCTGTGTGTCTTATAGATAAACTGTTTGTGTCTGTTTTACTGTGTGTCTGTCTTATATATAGTTATATACTGTGTGTGTGTGTGTGTTCTCTAGGATGACGAGTATGTAGTGTACAGTCCAGAGCAGGTGAGGCTGAACTATGTAGTTCAGTTCAGACTGGAGGGCGACAACTGCAAGGACTTCCTGCCCAACATTGATACTTCTGCTACTGAGCTTCCTCTTCCTGTTTTCCCCTCTGACGTCTGTAAGCTATTGATTTAACATACCTATGTTAACATGTAGCCAACATGCTAACAAACGAGACCAGAAATACCTGAGCCAATTAAAAACAGAGAAAGTTAAAGTGCGGAAGAAAAAGAGATTTCACATGAGTTTGTTTCGAGGCTGTTAAATGACGGCATGTCTGTCTGTAGTGTCTGGTGGTGAGGAGGAGGAGGGTGTTGGGAACTCAAAGAACCCATTAGAGGGGGTGACTGCAGGCCTGTTGGACAGCTCTGGACAACCACTCCCTCTACAAGCCGTCCACATCAGGGCCAGGCTCATGGATCTGCTCTCCCAGGTTAGATTGGACTGAACTGGGAATGTACCGGAATGGATTGGATCTGATTCTAATTGACTGGACTATAGTTCACTAGACTGGAATAGAATGGACCGGAATGGATTGGACCTGATCCTAATTGGCTGGACTATAGTTCACTAGACCGGAATAGAATGGACCGGAATGGATTGGACCTGATCCTAATTGACTGGACTACAGTTCAATAGACTGGAATAGAATGGACTGGTTTAAAACAAAACATTACTGCGATTTTCTTGACCACTTTTCCACATTTGTCATATCAGTTTAAATATTCAGTCATTTTAGTTTGGATGTTTTTTTGTAATCTATCTACCCAGCATACCTCAAATTTCATGTTTAGTAATTGTTAAATTTAGGTAATTTGGTCTTAATTACAGCTATTAGTCAAGTGGGGTAGATTTTTACCAACTATGCACATCTAGTTTTGTCAATATTTGGCCACTTCGCTTTAAAAAAAGAATCTATGAAATTCTTTGTGTCAATTTCTTATGGAATGTATGTTCCCTGACCGAGTCGCAAATATACATTAGGATATTTTATAATAATCATCTTCGCTTTGCTCCAAGATATCACGAGTGGCGATTTCCTTTAACGTTCCCTCAGTAACAGGTCTCTCTGCCATTGGCTACCAGGTCATCATCTTCCAGACCTACACCAATCAAAGCACCGTCCCAATCGAAGCCAAATATGTCTTCCCATTGGATGATTCTGCAGCTGTATGTGGCTTTGAAGCCTTCATCAATGGGAAACATGTAGTGGGACAGGTAATTCCCCACAGCCTCTCAGCAGCACTGTAATTCACATTGGTATTATTGTGTTGTGAGCTGATGTGTCTCTCTGTCCCAGGTGAAGGAGAAACAGCAGGCGCGTAAAGAATATAAACAGGCCATTGAGAAAGGCCACGGAGCTTACCTAATGGACCAGGATGCACCGGTAGGTCTCTCTACATCTCTCTCTCTCCCTCTCCCTCTCCATCTCACCATTTCCCTCTCTCCCTCTCCATTTCTCCATCTCCCTCTCCCCACCTCTCCCTGTCTCCATCGCCCTCTTAAATGGGTCGTACTAGTGATGTCATCTTTCTGCGCCCTCAGGATGTGTTCACCATCAGTGTTGGGAATCTGCCAGCTGGTGCCACCGTCCTTATCAAAGTCACATTCGTCACCGAACTGGTTGTCACTGACGGCATTATCTACTTCTCACTGCCAGGGAGTGTGGCGCCATGGCAACAAAGCTCTGCACTCAACCAGAGGACTCAGGTAGTGGATCACTGACTAGTCAATCACTGACTGACTGACTGACTGCCTGACTGACTACCTGACTGTATGGAAAGACATGATGTCAATGATGCGTTCAGGTTTGTGTTAGGGTTTATTGTCTTGTGTTTCTGCTTCTATCTCAGGTGACTTTGGAGAAAGTGTGTGTAACCAACCTGGATTCCCAGGGGTGAGTGTTCCTATAATCCAGATCTACAGGGGAAAGAGACAACAGCCCTGTATCCCCCATTAGTACTCCATTAGCGCTCTGTACTAGCTCCATTAGCGCACCCTTAGCGCACCATTAGCACACTATTAGCGCACCATTAGCACTCGATTAGCACTCGATTGGCATTTATAAATCTTTTTTTCTCCACCACATCCACACACTGACCTGTAGTGTCTGTCTGTCCTCAGTGAGTTCAGTCTGGACATGTCAATTGAGATGCCCAATAAGATCATTGACCTGCATTGTGTCAGCCACAAAGTCAAGATCAAGGTAACTTAACAGACCATGGTGCGTGTGTGTGCGTCTATATGTGTGTGTGCATCTGTATGTGTGTGTGTGCGTCTGCATGTGTCTGTGTGTGTCTGCCTGAGCCGTTTCTGCATGCGTGTGTATATGCGTGTGTGTGTGTGTGTGTGCGTGAGCATGCATGTGTGTGTGTGTGTGTGTGTGTGTGTGTCTGCGTTGGTGTGCATGTGTGTGTACGTTTAAAAGCATGTGTCTTTATTCCAGAGAACAGACTGTAAGGCAGTTGTGAGGACGTGTCCAGGTGAGAGTCTTGGTCCAGACGGGTTCTTGCTTTCTTTTAGTCTGGCTCAGATCCACCTGCCCAGGATGTGGGTTGAGAAACACCCAGACAAAGACAGTCAGGTCAGTGCATATTTCTCTCCTCCATCTCGCTGTAGTCTGTCTATGTCTTTATTTCTCTCTCCTCCATTTCTCTGTAGTCTGTCTATCTCTTTATTTCTCTCTCCTCCATCTCTCTGTAGTCTGTCTATGTCTTTATTTCTCTCCTCCATCTCTCTGTAGTCTGTCTATCTCTTTATTTCTCTCTCCTCCATCTCTCTATATTCTGTCTATCTCTTTATTTCTCTCTCCTCCATCTTTCTATAGTCTTTCTATCTCTTTATCTCTCCTTCCCCTTGTCTATTCATATCTCTGCATTCTTTTCTCCAGGCCTGCATGTTGGTTTTCTACCCACATTTTGAGCCCAGGTCGTCTTCAGGCTCCTGTGAGGTGATCTTGCTGTTGGACTCATCTGAATCCATGAGAGGAGAAGCTCTCCAAAACGGAAGAACAATCGCTCTACAGCTGCTTAATTCTCTGAAACAACACAGTGTTGGAGTGAACGTCATCTCTTTTGGCACAGGTGGGCTTCCATTTGATTTGCCTCCAAAATTAGCTAAATCAACATTATTTATTTAAGTTCCTAAAAACCCAGATGGTCTTTGATCTGATTTGATGTGTCCATGAATGTAAGACATCTGTACATGTGACTAGGTGTTTACTTTATGCACCAGATGGACACTGGCTCAGCTACCTCATTCCGGTCCAGCAGATCTATAATGTTCAGATTTGGACAAAAATACATGTAAAAAAAAAAACTAAAGATTGCAGGTCTCATGACCACCATAGGACATGGCAGCTTCATGGCCCTTACCCGCTGTCTCAGACTGATCACCAGTTGGCAGCTTCATGGCCCTTACCTGCTGTCTCAGACTGATCACCAGTTGGCAGCTTCATGGCCCTTACCTGCTGTCTCAGACTGATCACCAGTTGGCAGCTTCATGGCCCTTACCTGCTGTCTCAGACTGATCACCAGTTGGCAGCTTCATGGCCCTTACCTGCTGTCTCAGACTGATCACCAGTTGGCAGCTTAGTGGCCCTTACCCGCTGTCTCAGACTGATCACCAGTTGGCAGCTTCATGGCCCTTACCCGCTGTCTCAGACTGATCACCAGTTGGCAGCTTAGTGGCCCTTACCTGCTGTCTCAGACTGATCACCAGTTGGCAGCTTCATGGCCCTTACCCGCTGTCTCAGACTGATCACCAGTTGGCAGCTTCATGGCCCTTACCTGCTGTCTCAGACTGATCACCAGTTGGCAGCTTCATGGCCCTTACCTGCTGTCTCAGACTGATCACCAGTTGGCAGCTTCATGGCCCTTACCCGCTGTCTCAGACAGATCACCAGTTGGCAGCATGCGATGCCAATAACAAGGCTTAAACATATGTCTCTTACCTACATTACCTTATATATAACATTCTCTCTGTCCAAATGTGGTTTTCTGTACTGATCTCACAGACCAGGAAGAGGCTTTGATTTCTGCTCAACCTGTAGCCAAGGCTCACGAGACAGCCAGGAAGTTCATTATGGTGAGTTCCCCAGACATGCCCATCGGTCAATAACGATGAGATTGTCTCGAGGATATTCGGGTTACATCCTTTTGTAGAACATATGATATTTACTGTAATGTAGTAATGTTCTAAATCATTGCAGTATTATTTACATGGAAATATTGTGCTTGGTTGATACTGTAATATTCAGACTTTCCTGTTGTTGTTGTTGTTAGTCCTCCCCACCTGTTGGGGGCAGCACTGAGCTCTGGGGGCCCCTGCGCTGCTTGAGTTTGCTGCCGCCGTCGCAGGGCGTAAGGAACTTGTTGCTGCTGTCAGACGGACATGTCCAGAACCAGGCCCTGACCCTGCAGCTGGTCAGGGAACATTCCCAGCACACTCGCCTGTTCACCTGTGGCCTGAGCCCAACAGCCAATCGACACATGCTGAGGACTCTGGCGCAGGCAGGGGGAGGAACCTATGAGTTCTTTGACACTAAGACGAAGCACACCTGGCGAGAAAAGGTAACACTTTATACACAACTTTTAGAAGCAGATCTCTCTGTATAATGTTGCAGGTGTATCGATATTGTAGAAACTAAAGTGTCATTAAACACTGATATATAATACTATGTTGCATATTCTACAACATGGAAGGAAAGTAGAGATGTACTAAATTCTGAAATTGTGCTTTAAGATTAGGGTTAGGTTTTAGGGGTTAGGAAATATCAATTTTACGGCTGTACATTTTGGTCCTAAATATGTGTGTGTGTGTGTCAGGTGGCCAGTCAGGTGAAGCACATGATGTCTCCAGGCTGCAGCTCTGTTTCTGTGAAGTGGCAACAGTTTAACCCCAGAGCCCCTCTACCCGTCCAGGCCCCGTCTCAGCTCCATGCACTCTTCTCCGACTACCAAAGCTTGATTTACGGCTTCGTACCACACTGTACACAGGTATAGTCTCTGTGTGTGTGTGTGTGTGTGTGACTGGACTAAAGTCTAACTTGTACGGTGTCTGCTGTTGTAGGCCTCTCTTCTTGGAGATGTAAATGGGCAGGACATTGAGACGATGGTGTCCACCACTGAACTACAGAAGACCCGGGGCACGGTGAGACCACCATGTTGTTTATATATGGTTAAACATCATAGTGTCAGCGCCAGTTATAGGGCTGTTATTAACCTGTGTGTTTCAGTTCCTTCATAAGCTCACAGATAGGGCTGTTATTAACCTGTGTGTTTCAGTTCCTTCATAAGCTCACAGATAGGGCTGTTATTAACCTGTGTGTTTCAGTTCCTTCATAAGCTCACAGATAAGGCTGTTATTAACCTTTGTGTTTCAGTTCCATCATAAGCTCACAGATAGGGCTGTTATTAACCTGTGTGTTTCAGTTCCATCATAAGCTCACAGATAGGGCTGTTATTAACCTGTGTGTTTCAGTTCCTTCATAAGCTCACAGATAAGGCTGTTATTACCTGTGTGTTTCAGTTCCTTCATAAGCTCACAGCGAGGGCTGTAATCAGGGACTATGAGGATGGCAGTCTGCACATCAACGAAGCTGAACATGAGGTCTGTAGAAATGTTTCATCAATGTCAGTTTAGCTTTTTTTTTACAGCAGGTGACGACTAACAGGGCTGGGTATATTATCTGTTCTCCATATTCAGACAGTTTTGTTATACATTTATACACATAAACCTTCTCAGGGGAAGAAAGCAGAGTTGAAGTCTTTCATCATCGAGCTGAGCAAAGAATTCTCCATCCTGTCTCAGTATACCAGTTTTGTGGCCATCGAGAAGAGGGTATGTATGCTGAACAGGTGCACACTCACGTATGCTAAACAGGTGCACACGCACGTATGCTGAACAGGTGCACACGCACGTATGCTGAACAGGTGCACACGCACGTATGCTGAACAGGTGCACACGCACGTATGCTGAACAGGTGCACACGCACGTATGCTGAACAGGTGCACACGCACGTATGCTAAACAGGTGCACACGCACGTATGCTAAACAGGTGCACACGCACGTATGCTAAACAGGTGCACACGCACGTATGCTAAACAGGTGCACATGCACGTATGCGTGTCAGCCACGCAAATAATTAGGAATAGGTGAAAAAACATATTCAATGTCATGAGTCTCTCTCTTTTGCTCGCTTGTTTTGTCAGGACTCCGAGCAGCCTGCTGTGGGCTTCACAGACGTTCCCAAACTCATCTCGGACGAGGATGTAGACTTTTTACCTTACCTCAGCTGGCAGGAGGATGTGAGGGTGGAGAGGAAGATGGAGGAGCAGGTTGAGGAGGAGTTGTCTTTGTTCAATGACCAATATGATGAGGAAAGTTATTATGAACCGATGGCACAAGACATGGATTTTGGGGTAATTATCTTATTTTTGTGGTTTTAAGAAAACATATTCCTGTTAACGTACTAACAGTTGTTGTGTTTTCACAGAGCTCGTCTGATGACTATGAGAACGACAGCGGTGACTATGAAGAGATTAGTCATTATCACTGTATGCCTCAACGTTCTCGACGTGCTGCTCCTTGTGGTTCTCGACGTGCTGCTCCTCGTCGTTCATGTGCAATTAATTATATCTCTCCTCCTCGACCCCATTCTCCCTATGTTGCACCTCCACCTCCACCTCCTCCTCCTCAGGCCAGGTCTCGCTTTATGGCACTTTGTTTTCAGCCAGAGTCTCGCTACGTGCCACCCCCTCCTCAGCCCCAGTCTAACTGTGTGGCACCCCCTCTTCAGCCCCAGTCTTTCTCTGTGGCACCCCCTCTTCAGCCCCAGTCTCTCTCTGTGGCACCCCCTCTTCAGCCCCAGTCTCTCTCTGTGGCACCCCCTCTTCAGCCCCAGTCTCTCTCGGATATTCTTCCTACTTCTCATGTTACTGATGAAATTGTGCGTAGCTATAAATCAAGAGAAAGGATGGGAAGGATTAGCATACTATTTGCTGAAGAAGAACAGATGGATACCAGGAGGCATACTGTAGAAGACCAGATGGATACCAGGAGGCATACTATAGAAGACCAGATGGATACCAGGAGGCATACTATAGAAGACCAGATGGATACCAGGAGGCATACTGAAGAAGTCCAGATGGATACCATGAGGCATACTGAAGAAATCCAGATGGGTACCAGGAGGGATACTGAAGAAATCCAGATGGATACCAGGGGGCACAGTGAAGAAGACACAGTGAAGAAGACCAGAATGGTACCAGCAAGATGTTTGTTGAAATCATTTGCAGCTCGTGGGCCGGTTGTCTATTCAACATCTACTTCCAGGTTTGGGGTTTGACAAATAAACGTGAAAAAATATTGGACAACTACTGGAATTGCGATCTAAAGAGCAACTGTTCACTCTTCCTTCCAGGGTGTTGGGAACTTCTCTTGAAGGTTTGAAATGGCCAGAAATCTATGCCCGCCAGCATTCAGTAAGCACATTTACGTTTGACTTAATTTAATTCAAAACATTAAGACCACTAACAGGTGTAGCGAATAACGTTGATTGTCACCTAACCCTCTGGGGTCGGTTTCCAGATACGCATGGCTGCATTTAACTCCAGGTCTGAGGCCAGTGATGTTTCACATTTGGTGGCACCTGGTGGTCTCTTTGGGTCTTCTTCAGCAGTGGCCAATGCAAGTAGGCGTGCAAAACCAAAATCAGTCATGGGATTGGTATCTCCAGCTCATCTGCTGGCTGTCCTTTCAACCTGCCCGGAAGGCGCGGCATCAACTTTCAGAAAAAGGTTTGGGGTTTGACAAGTAAATGCGAATTAGGCAAAAAATAGGACAACCACTGGAATTGCGATCTCATGAGTATCTGTTCACTCTTCCTTTCAGGGTTTTTTGGGAAAATACTCTTGATGAAGTGAAATGGCCAGAAATCTTTGCGCTCCAGCACTCAGTAAGCACATTTACATTTGACTTATTTTAAGTCTAATTTGTATAGAAACATACAACGATGAGCCAAAACATTAAGACCACTCACAGGTGTAGCGAAAAACGTTGATTGTCGCCTAACGAGGTCTCGGTCGATTAGATGGTAAGCGAACAATCCGTTCTGGCAGTCAACATGTTGGATGCAGGAGAGATGGACAGGAGTGAAGACCTAGGGGACATTAATAGGGACAAGTGTTTTGACCGGGCGACTGTGTCAGTGGCAAGAACATACTGACAGGATTTGTTGGGGCGCATCACACTTTGCTGTGTATGGGGCTACGGAGCCCCAGGCTGGTCAGAGCTGTTGGTCACACTGTTTCCTTGGTGATAGCACAGGGATTCACTGTAAGAGGAGGACAAGCCAGTGTGTTGATGCTCTGAGAAATGATCAGCTGGGAAATACTGGCTCTGGGCATTCATGTGGACGTCAATTTGCCATGTGACACCTACTCAAACGTCAGTGCAGACAAGGTACACCCCTTCATGGTATTCCCTGATGTCTTTGGCCTCTTTCAGTAGGACAATGTGTCCTGCCACACCTCACACACATTGTCCAGGAACGGTTTTGGGAACATAATATACAGTGTGTTGCCATGGCCTCCGAATTCCCATGGTCTCAATCCGATTCATCTTGAAATGTGGAGGACCAATAGCATATTAATGTTTTGGCTGATTAGTGTATGTTTTATTAGAACATTTTTATATTTTTGCATGTTCAGATGACCAGCAGGTCAGCGAATGCATGTGGGCTGTGTCTAGTGTCTTTAAAACAGAATCTATATCAACCTCAGATAACCAATATGTGGCGTCTACAGCTGGGCAGAGGGGATAAGCACATTTGCTTCATTTGTTCCAGGGAGGTTACTGGGAGTGTTCTGCCAGCTTGGGTTCCCTCATCGGTGTGGATGTAGAAAACTTTGCAAACGTCTTCTTGAAAAAGAAAGGCATCAGCTCTCTGGGTAAGATACTGTTGTCAGTGTGTGTGTGTTAGGGGTGAGGGCCCAAGCTGACATTCTGACGTGTGTGTGTGTGTGTGTGCTGTCCGTATGTGTGTGTTAGGGGTGAGGGCCCATGCTGACATACTGAGGCTCGTGGCCAGCCTGCTAGTACTGCAGCTGTTGAGGGTGAAGAGGATGGAGGTGGGCAAGCAGCTTCTCAGCCTGTTTCGTCTGGACCTGGACCACACATCTCCTCAGCCTAGGTACATTTACACTCCACCTGTAGTGGCTCCGTTTCACTTGTCCACATGGGAGGACGTGTTAATGTAGTTCAAGCGTCTGCTTTTGTTTTGTTTGGTCCTTTCATCCGAGTGGTTCTGTGGTGTGTGTCTACTGAAATGTTTCCTGTATGTGTTATTCCAGGGATGACCACTGGGTGGCGGTAAAGAGGGCTGTGGACTGGGTGTGTTGGGCAGACAGGGAGTACCCTTGTGTTTGCAGCAGGTTGGAATTTGGCTGGGACTGGGAGTCTAGCACACGCCAGCTCCTGGGCGTCGACCCCCCACACCCCCTCCTCGTGCCGTGGACCACGGGGAGAGTGAAGGTCTAATGATGACCTCAATGTCCGACTTTCAAAAAGGGGATGCCAATTCGTTTGGATTTTTCAATTAGACACGAGTATGAGTATACCTGTTGTTGTTGTTTACTGTGTGCTGCAACTAGTAAACGAGTATAGTTTGTGCCGCTCTACATGTTTAATCATATTGTTTTATGTATTCGTGGGGGGTAGGCAAGAACCCCAGGGCACACATTACACACAGGGATATAATTGTCTATGCACACGAGGTAAGACCTGGGCGGACCCCCCCCAGTTTTTTGGGCTCTTGGTTAGGTTAAGAGTGGGTCAACGCTTATGGTAGGGGAGCGGTTATATTTTACTTTCTTTGCTTTGGTTCTGTCCAGCCCGTTTTCCCATATTGCTTTGGTTCTGTAATCATAACACAAGACATCTGGGTATGTGTATGTATCCACATATTCTAATCCAAGCAAAGGAAATGTTGCCTTTGGTTACAATTTACTATGTAATGTCATTTAATATGTAATGTCATTTAAATCAATATCAAGGAAATAAATATGGCTGTTAAATGAATAAATGAGCCAATATAAATATTTAATAAATAAAATGAATACTTTTTGTGTCAAAATTATGTTTTTTATTATGTCTTTTATTTTATGATGGGACATTCATTATTCCAAGGAACTATTACTTTAAAATTCCAATTATAATTTATTTCACGTGATGAGAAGGCCTGGAAAATATCTAGCGGATGGAAGGACGGCAGGCTATATTGTTGTTTCTCATTGTTCAGATACTTTTGATGTCTGACCCCTCCAAGAAAAGCACCTCAGAATTATTGAGAGGCTGCTAACCGCCTTGACAGAATGGTGACTCAGCAGCCACCACTTAGAGATTCAGAACTGGGTACCACAAGCCCAGATATAATTGCTTCCATGGCTAATCTTCCTGATTAGAGCTACTGAAACAGTTGCTTCTTTCGGGGCAAACACCAACCTCTAAATCAATTTTGTAATGTGACATTGGGTTCATGTTGGGCAATATTTGTGAGAATACATAGAAAACTTGAAATATGCTTATTTATCTAAGTAGGCCTATTATTTGAATTCACGTTTAACCACTTGTATTTCAGCTACTGACCTTGCTCGTTTGCAGTACACCCATAAATTCCTATTTTACATATGATGCTGGTTCTGGTGTATTTTTAGAACTTTCCCTGATCAATAATCTTAGTCTCCAGCACAAGACAAAACTCTCCTCTGTGATCACACTCCAGTCTGTACACATAAATCAGTCCGGACAGATTCGATTTGAGATTCCCGCCGAGCGGGATATGAAAAGCAGTAAGCTGATGCTACAGTAAGCTGGCTCATGGGAAGATATTGGTGTCGGAATGAAAAACAATATATATGGATCAGGTGAACAACCGACACCTAATCTATGGGTGTCTCCCTCTCATGTAAAAAACAAACCGTTCCCATTTCAGACATCTAAAAACTGTCCTTGCTTCAGTCAGGTAAAATCTTTCGGCTACAAACCAAACCTTTTCTAAACCTTTTCAAAATTTCCTTCAGCAGACTTGTCTGTCTTATTGCAGTGCTTGGTGTAAGAACCATCATTGGTTCCTAACCCTTTTCAGTTATAGTACCTATCACATATTTTTGCTCTGCTCGGAGTACACCTGAAGTACCCCCTCATGTCAATTTCACTAGTAAGCTGTTTCACTGTAGTGCCATGGGTTTTTCAAGTACCCCCATGCGGAGAGGCCAAGTACCCCCAGGGATCCTAGTCCCTCTAGTTGGGAACCACTGCACTAGAGGGGGGGACTGCAGGCCTGTTGGACAGCTCTGGACAATCACTCCCTCTATGGGACGTCCACATCAGGGCCAGGCTCATGGATCTGCTCTCCCAGGTTAGATTAGACTGAACAAATATAAATCGACTAACACAAATTGATGTACTACATTCCCATTTACGCTTGTTTAGCTTTCAGCCAGGACTTTTAAAAACTGTAAATTTTTTCCAAACAAATCAGATTACCTTTCCTTTATTTAGTTGTCATTATTTCATGAATGACAGCGCTATCTTGTGTTCTCGTGAAAAACATCAACAAGCAGTTGCTTGAAGTAATGAGGCCACCAAAGGTTAAAATTACAAAGGATTCAAGATTTACTTCAGGAAACGTAATACATGGCAGAACATGGGAACCTATATTTGAAAGAACATCGACAAAAGAACTGGGTCATTTCCCTTGCTTTATTTTGAAACAAAAAGTGTATTGGTTTTCATGATTGGACCTTAGAAAAGGTTGGGGAACCCTCAACACAATGCACAGCAATTGTTTGGCCATATGATGGGATGTTATTATTTATATTTTATTTTCCTATTTCATAAAATTTTTGCAAGAACATGTAAGCAGAGCCGTTCAATTGGAGTGAAAGTCCTTCTCAAGGTGTTGTATGGTGAGGTCCAGCACCAAATGAAATGCTTCATATGCTGTTGACAAGCTTGAACTTCTTTCACAATGCTTAAAATGTGTTGGATCACCAATAAGCAGTTGCAATATCCTTAACATGTTTGCCTTATCTTGGCCAGGTCGCCGTTGCAAATAAGAATTTGTTCTCAATCGGCGTACCTGGTTAAATAAAGGTTAAATAAATGTAAATGTAAAAAAACATCTGTTTTTCTGTTATTAAGTCTCAATGACATCCGTCTCAAAAGGATTGACAGATTGAGAAGTGACATACAGAAGGGACAGAGGCTGGTTGATCTGGGTTACATTGTCCAGTAAAAGGCGTTGTCAAGGTTACATGAGATAAAGGAGGGGTTTCTTGCTTCTGGCTACATTGACATTGGCAAGTATGAAAAGCCCTTTAAACAACAAAGTTGCTATATTTATTTGTCTGTTTAATTGGAAAATGTTATGAACAAGTGTGAATATTTAAAAAAAAAACAATCACGGATGTTGTTGATGTCCAGCAATGCAAAATATTACGTCTACTCTTAAAACCAAATAAAAAATGCCAGTGATGGCATAAAAGGGTTAACATGCTGTTATCTCTGAATGTTAGAGTCTTTAAAAGTCTTTGAATAATCCTCATCAAGAATTAGGTGTAGTTATAATTGGCTACTGTGAAACTACAAAAGAAACCCCAATAGTGTTTTATTTCACAATCTTTTCACGGTATAATTGTGATTTAGACAGAAAACAGCGGGTATTTGCATAACAATTTATAAGAGAACTCAAAGAACTTTCTTCTAAAACCTTTCCTGGCTAAACTGGCTACGCTAATTTATACACATAATTTCAATGTTCATTTAACTAGATTGTTACTTGATAATTCAAATTCTATTAATCCCAAACCACTTTGAACACAATGTTGATCTTTTCGACAAAGAACTGAAGAGAACGTACAGAAAAATGACAACAATTAAGTTTGCAGACAAAACAAGTCCTGAGGAAAGATAATAATATCATATCAACCAGAACAAACAAACATACAGTGCATACAGGACAGTGTAGACTGGCTGATGGGAAGAGGAGAAAATGGGACTGATGAAAAAGTGCTACACATTATTCCTTTACTATGCAAGCTATATTTGTTACATTTTATTCGATACAAGTAAACCCACTGGAACCCAGACTACACAAGAAAAATGTAAAACATTGTTTTGCATTGAAACAATGCTTATTACCACTTTTGGAGGCTTATTAGTTTGAAACTTTCCAGGAATTGAAAGTCACACCATGAATTGTTTTTTGAACAGTCACACCCTCGGCTAACTTAGGTCACCACTATTTCCATGTTAATGGGTGATAGCTGCAACCTTGTGTTGAAGGTTTTAAACAGACTGAGATCCACTGAATGCCTTTTAAGACGCATAGTCACGTTTGGCCACTGTTTGTAAAGGTGTTGCTGTTGGACCCAAAACGGGTCTGTGAAAAGTTTAAATTTTAACAGTTTTCATGTAACATGTCATTTACTGTGCTCAGATTTGTGTACCATCCCATCAACAACACTTAGGTTTCCCACCTAAACAAAATTGTGATTCTACCTGTAGATAATGCAGTTGCTGTATAAAAAAGGTACACAAACAGCTCAAATGAGAGGTTTACAAGTATTTAATACCTGCTGTCCCAGACTGCATCTTTAAGTAACATGTAAAATAATGTATTGACTACATTTTAATTTTCTTTCCTTTTTTAATTTACTTTTCCTAATTTACTTTTCCAAATGCAAGCCTTGACAATAGCTACTGTTAGTACACTCGGCCTGTAAGCAGTTGACCTTTTCCCATTGTTTATTATAATTGCATGATTTACAATTGGACCATTCTTCGCACCTTTATGACCACATTCAAGTCATAAAAAACCACAGATGGGAGTAATGAGGCCACCAAAGGTTGTGTTCACAAAGGACTCAACACTGACTTGATGAAACATCATACCAGCAGGTCATGTAAACCCATATATTAAAGGACATCCACAAAAGAAATAGGCCATTTTCACAGCTTTATTATTTAAACAAAAGGCGTGCCGGGTTTCAAGATGTGTCCTTATGTTTGGTGTGTGGCATTCTCAACACAATGTACAGGAATTGTTTGAATCTGCTTAGTGACAGGTACGCTGTTTCTATTCAATCCCAAGTAGGCATCCTGGCTATAAAAGCACCAGAACGCATCTGAAGAGAATCAATAGAAGACAAACCAGCAAAAGACACATTTCTGTGTGAAAGTCAAAATATGAACACAGCAAGGAACGCAAAAATGCATTTTCTCAGCTTTCTCTTTTTGGTCATGATGATCACAAAGACTAGTCAACTGCAACTAAGTGACTGTTCAGCAAATCTCAGACTTCCACAATACACGGACATCGCTGTAAATTGTGGGAGTTCCAGCATTGACCTGGCAATCCTCATGTGTCCTGTTGTATACAGTGGCTACAACGAATCCCTGCTAATCCTCAACAGCATCATCAATGACCCAACCTGCAAAGGAACCGTGGATGCAACTGTGACACCACCTGTCCTGAGGTTCAAATTGTCCCTCAACAATACTGGTTCTTGTGGCAGCATTGTCAGGACATACAGTGCTCCAGGGACCGGGGCATTCTCTGACTTCTCCAACATCCAGACGGTCAACATCAGCGGTATGGTTCGATCTTCTGACCCCACCATCGGGACAGTCACTTACTACACTGACCTGAAGTACTACTACTCCTGCGCCTATCCTCTAGAATACCTGATCAACAACACCCAGATCTCTGTGTCAGCGGCCTCCATTGCAGTCAAAGACAACAATGGTAGTTTCATCAGCACATTGAGCATTGCACTCTTCGGTGATGTCAACTACACTTCATCCTTGGTCATTCCGGCAAAGGGTCTTGATCTGAAGACCCCAATCTATACCCAAGTCAAGGCTACCAACCTGACAGCCCAGTACAATGTGTTGCTGGACCGATGCTACGCCTCTGTTTCTCCTATACCCGCTAACTCCACGTTCTTCAACCTGTTTCTCCCTTGCAACCTCGACCCGATGACCACTATGGTTGAAAATGGTGTGAGTCAACGCGGCCGCTTCTACTTCCCGGCCTTTCGCTTCATGGAGCAACAGAATCAGATGATGTCGACCTACTACATCCACTGCATTGTCCGTCTCTGTGAGGTGAGCACATGCAACGCGTACAAAACATGCACGGCCAGAAGAAGAAGAAGTGCTGCTGACCCGGCAATTGACGCTGGTGTGACAGACTCCCAGACCATCTCCTCTCCTCCAATTACCACCAAAAAAGATAGCATCGTAACAGAAGAAGATCTCCCTCGCAGCAACAACTCCAACTCCACTTCAGGTCTTGGTGTGGCTGTGGGCATACTGGGTGTCATTGCTTCCTTTGTTGCTCAGATGATTAACAAATGATGTGCATTTTGCAGGGCTATCATTTCACCTGGATATTTTCTTTTCAATTAGGATTTTACTCGTTTCATTTAATTGAGTATCCAATTATTGTATTAGGCAGTAAACTACAGGCACGTAGAATAATACGAACAACCACTTAGGTGTCCTAATCTTTCCTTAATGATGAGAAAAACGTATACATTGTAGGCCTTATTATGCAACCATTTGTACCAGCTTTACATATATGCTCAGTTTACAAGGCATGCTCCGAAAAGAGGAGAGGAGAAAGATGAGAGAAAGACTCCAGAAAGAGGAAATAGGGGAGGTGTAGTCCAGAAAGATGGCTCAACAAATTCAGGGTTCCCTGATAACATCCAGCTTGTCTGAAACAGATGAGGCAGTTCTGGATGGTTCTTGTACACATTATTTGGTCTTAAGTAAAAATTATATTTGTTGAGCCGAAAACTTGCGTGTGCATACAACAGTCCTTACGATGATGACCAGAAAAGTAATAGATATCATGATGGCAACACTTAAGAAAAGGTTTTTAAATTGTTACCACCTATACAACAATCATGTTTACTCCAAATGAATGTATACCAACAAAGATGTAAATACCAAGTAAATTTGTAGGTAAAGGGGTATGAATTCGTTATCGAATTTGTCCCACACATAGGTGATTTTTAAAGTAATGTTTTAACTTTAGAGAGCACTTCGATTGGAACTCTGATTATATTAAGCAAATCACTTAAATTGTAATAGTACTACAAAATGTTTATATAATATATATATATATATATATATATGTATATATAAATTCCTAAAATACCATTTGCCAGTGTAGCTCTATCAGAGAAATAACTAATGCCACAGATAAAATCAAAATTTAGTGTAATATAATTAAGTATATTATTAATGTGAAAAAGCTGTGCAAAGTGTTTGTATATTCAAAGCGAAACTGCTTTGAGTAAATTAGACTGGTTCGAGTTGAGAAATATAGAAAATAATTTGAAGCATCTATTCAAGGTCCAATCATTTCTTCACTTTGTATTTATTTGCATACAATACAGGCTTTGATATGAATATAAAGGGGCATAGTGACTCAAAATAATCTGATTACTGGATAAGATACATGTTTTATTCAACATCAACCTATAAGAGAGCAGGTTCGGCCCAGATCGCTTGTTGCTATGGTTTTTGATAAGACAATATTTCAAGCTTTCTGAAACTGGAAATGTTGAGTTTGCACAATTTTTGATTGGACAGTGCTTGCTAGTTTACTCTATTCACCTTTCTGGAATACACTACAGGTCTGGATTTTGCACAAAACTTTTGGTTGTTAATGTTTGATCGGCAGTTGTTTGTGTAAACACATAAATGCTTAGATGGTGGAGATGCATGTTTACGTAGATTGGATGGGACTTTGGGACCGTTTATCAAATACTTTTCTCATTTACTAGTGTTCAGATGCATGCATTGATGACTTTGCCGCAGCACGCTTTTATGTGTCATACAAATATAATTGTTAGGGAAATATATATTTTTCCTTTAACATATTAAGTAGACATTTTAACAACATTAAAGCATTTACCAGCTGTCTGTTTTTGTTTTGTTTCTTCCTTGAAGCACTTTATGCCTAAATTCGACAGTTATGAACAATTTGGAAATTCCACCTATAGAAATATGATTTCCTCAATGCATTACACTTTATTGAATTTATTTATAGGGAACAATCACAAACCTTTACAGGTAGTTTTGTGATTTCAATTCATTCGTCTATTGCCTTATATTATTTATACTGTATGTAAATGTTTACTAGTTTTCAATGTAATTCATATGTTATTTACATACAGTGCTCTCGGAAAGTATTTAGACCTCTTCACTTCCTCCACATTTTGTTGGGTTATAGACTTATTATTTTTTTAATTATCAAAGCAAAGCAAAAACTTGTTTTTAGAATTATGTGCACATTCATTTAAAATAAAAAATTGTATGTAGTATGTATACTTTTTTCAGTACTTCATTTTACATTCTTCCTTCTAGACCCTTTAAAAATCTGTCAGACTGGATAGGAAGCATTAGTGGCATGCCGTCTTCAGGTCTCAGCACAGACAGAAGATGTTACATTGGATTTAAGTCCAGGCTTTTTGTTCGCACCACCATGATGTTTGCACCACCATGATGTTTGTACCACCATGATGTTTGCTCCACCATGATGTTTGCTCCACCATGATGTTTGCTCCACCATTATGTTTGCTCTACCATGATGTTTGCTCCACCATGATGTTTGCTCCACCATGATGTTTGCTCCACCATGATGTTTGCTCCACCATGATGTTTGCTCCACCATGCTTCACACTAAGGACGACATTAGGTTAATAGTTAGATTTTTTTCATCAGACCAAATTATGTTTTTCCTCATGCCATTAAGGCCTGATTGATGGTGCGCTGCAGAAAGATTGTCCTTCTGGTACGTTCTTCAAATTCTAGAGAAAGTTCTAGAGACATCTAAGGGTTTTCATTTTCAAAGGGGTATGAATACTTTCTGAAAGCACTGTATCTATACAGTTATTTATATACTTATTTATTAACTGGGTGGTTCAAATGCCAAATGCTGATAACAGTGGTATATGTAAGCAAACAGGCACAAGGGGTGTGGTATATGGTTAATATATCGCAGCTAATCACATGCACTGTACACATATGATTGGTCAAACCTTAAAACTTTCACTGAAAACAATATTGTAGGAAAAAAATAAAAAATTCTTGGAAATGTTCAAGCAAATGAAACAATGCAGAAATGAGTAATAGTCAATAAAAATAATAGACAACATTTCCTACATGTCAGTAAGCAGGTAAGTGCAACACAAACACCCCTCAGTGACAATATTGACTCACAGAGGTGCTCCTCCTTTTCTTGGGTTCAGGATTAAAATGATGTGAATGATACTCTGTATGATACTAAGTACGATTACCTGTATGCTGAGCTCACATGGCAGCTGTAGATGACACATGTAGATACTGCTTTTGGATACTGCTTGTGGACTCAAGAGAGAGAGAGAGAGCTGCTGGATCTGTCATAAAACACCACAGAAAGACAAAACTATCAAGGATCCATGGCATCTCTTGGGCAGATCATCTTTTGGTGGTGAGGTTTGATTGTTTGAAAACAAAAATCGGTGTTTGTTATTTGAGCCGCCGAACATCTGTGAGGAACACTGAAAGGAATTGTAATGTTGAGTTGACTTTTGCTAGATTGTGCTTTTTTCCCTCTCTTTTTGCAGCCTAATAGTCGGTATCTTTGTGACTGCTGGACTCATCGTGTTTATTTTGTCAGTGGCATTCTCAGGTAAGTAGTGAACATAACAGCTGCTGGTGCCATCATCACTCACAAGGGCAATGACATGTCTCGGTTAACATGTAACATGTTGATCATATGTGAGAGTGCAGGTGTGCATTTATGGGTGTGCCCCTGTGTGTGTGTGTGTGTGTGTGTGTGTGTGTGTGTGTGTGTGTGTGTGTGTGTGTGTGTGCGTGTGCGTGTGCAAGCAATCCGTGATGTACTGGAGGATAGGAAGTGTATTGAAAGTAAAAGGATTACCTACCAGTTTTTTACAACTTAACTGTGTGCAAAAACTTTCTACATTAATTGCCCATAACATCTCACTGTATGATAATCAATACTACAGTCTGTTGCTTTGTTTTACTGTGTGTTGGCTTCTAGTTAGGGGTTTCCCGGTCTCCCAAAACATTGTAGATAGCAGTGATAAATCTCCCATCGGCAACCTGGGAGAGGATGTCCTCCTCAGCTGTAAATTCTTGACTTCTACCAGCCAGATGGAATTCACCAGTCGTGTGTCAATCACTTGGAAAAAGGAGGGACTAAGTCAAGTGGTGTACGAATATGACAAAGGCACAGTCCAGCTGACAGGGCAGGACCCCCAGTTTAAAAATAAAACCCTTCTGCAGTCAGACGCCATAGGTAGCGGCAATGCCTCCCTGTTGCTGAGAAACGTGAACCTGAGTGATAACGGGGTGTACCAATGCAGTGTGAGTGACTCCAGGGGCTCAGGGACAGTCAATGTTAACCTCAGAGTTGCAGGTAAGGAGTTAACTCAACATTCAACATGTTACATATCTGTATAACTACAAGCAAAGTTGCTTAATAGTAAAAATGTGTTTGATTTTAGCTTACTCGGCACCTACATTGGAGCTGATAAACACAACGCTGACGGCAGTGGCGGACAGGTGGTTCCCCAAACCAAATGTCACCTGGTTGAACGCCAACAACACCGTCCTGAACACAAGTACTACTAGTTTCTTCAACAACAAAGTATGATATGATATGATATGACAAAGGATAAACAAAGTAATCAGTTCCCTTGATCAAGTGACGCAGTTCGGAAACTACACCTGCATCATTAAAAACCAACTTGTGAAGGCTGTCTCCATAGCAACCATCAAAGGTCCTGTCAACACCTTTAGGGGTGACCTAAATACTGTTGATACTGAACAAATACATAGATGAGGACTGCATGTTGACTGACTTAGATAAAAAAAAAAAATTATGTTTTACATACAATAGCAGTCAAAACTTTGGACACTCGGTAACACGTGCAAGTGAGTCTTAACTCTGACTGGTACTGTACAAGTAAATGTAAGTCAATCAAGTGAGGACACAAACACCTTCAGCAATCTATATCACTATGACAATGCAGTGAAACATGACTGCTAAAAACTCAATCAAAAGGGCGTTAAACCCCTCCAGAGACTAGGAACTTAACACACGTTGATGATGTCTAGGTGTGTCAGACTGTGTGCATACTGTACGGTCTGGTCTGTAAAGGTATGTTTCCTTTTTTATTGCAGATAATGAGACATCCTCAAGGACTTTCTTTTCTTTTATTGCTGCTGCGGCACTTCCTGTGCTGCTTCCTGACTGGCATGTCCTCTTCGCTACAGCTAGTGTCTCTCTCTGGATCTACCAGCTAACCTGATAAACATGTGTAGTCTGTGAAGACTGCTGCCAAAATAGTTTACAATGTTACAATGCCCATGTGTACAAAGATAGTAAAACCTAACTAACAAATCTGTCCTCGGTTCAAAATAGAAAAAAAACTGTTGGTTAGGGGTCAAATTTAGGGATTTTTTTAACGTTTATTCATACAGATCAATCAACCGTGTACCAGGAGTCAATAAAAACACATAGGACTACTCAAAGAAAATATTAAGCGTGCACATTACAAAAAACATCCCAAATTGAGAGTAAAACATTTATTTGTTTATCAGACAATTACATTTATTTCTAACCACTAAAATTGTAGGTTAATGTCACACTGGAACCTTTCCATGAGTGTTGTGGGATTACCACGACAACTTTCCAACACATTTTAAAGGTATTTACATAAAAAAACATTGACCACCGTGAGCCCCTTGTCAACTCCCAGCTAACTGAAGTGTATGAAAGAAAAATGTTATTTGAGAAAATGTGCACCACTGGGAAAAATCACAGCTGAACAATAACCTGCAGATTATGTAGCATGAATATATTGCACATCACCAGACTAGCAGGAAGATTTAAGTTGCTAACAAGAGAAACATGACTTTTAATCTTAAACTTCTTTACAAACGTACAAAAGATAGAGTTAAGCATACAGCACTGTGTCAACAGCATAAAAAATTTGTCAAGTGAACAATAAAGAACCCCATAAAAGATCTCTGTGGAACTCCTTGATGTACTACAAAAATGTAGTGGAATTCCTTGATGTACTACTATCAGATGCAGTGGAATTCATAGTGGTCATATCTAGCAAAGAATCAAATACCAAATTTTCAGTAAACAGACATACAGATTTTTACTTCTATTCTATAAGGTTAGGTTTAAGGACTAGGGAACATAGATATGTGTTCTTGATTCCGGATTTTTCCATTTTAGTCAATAATTACAAGAACAATAAGGGTAATTTCCTTGCACAATGAAATAATGACAGATTCACTATTAACCTGCCTTTAACGTTTAACAAGAATATATGCAACTTTTAATTATTTACAAAAAAGTGGGAATTTGAGAACACCCAGTCTTAGAAATCGGTGGTATGGGTCTGCATGTGGCATGTGGCTGCATGAGGGGCATGGGGCGTTCTGGGATCAGATCATCTAGGACCACGCCTGGCTTGGGGAACCATATTCTCGTCCCATTGGATGAAGAAGGTTTCATGTTTCCATGGAAGACAGAATAGTTGTGTTTTCCCGAAGAAAAGTTCAGGGTTGAAAACTGTTTAACGAAAGCTAGAGACCTTAAATGCAGGCCTACGTGCAGTTGTATTTTGTAGTTATATAAGACGGATCTTTCAATGGCCTGTAACGAACACTATATTTGCACGTTGGAGTAAGTTGCGGTTTATCGATTTCGAAAACGGGAGACGTTTGTTATGTGAATTGTCGGCGAGTCCTTCAACAGAAACTTTCAACGGAGTGTTTTAAACGAAGAGACAAGAAGAGTATAAAAACAGGATGTCCGTCTGTGACAAAAAGTTGGATACGGACCATGTAGATAGTTCGCCAAATCCGACCACAACACCGAGTCCTACAAACGGCGACACCCGGGAGGTCGTGCTTAATCCGCGGGCGGTGTGCGGCGTTTGTAAGCGTTTATATCGCGAGCCCAAGATACTTCCGTGTTTACACACCTTCTGCGCAGATTGTGTGCGACAACTGGAACCTTTTTCACTGTTGTCGTCGCGTGTGACCAACGGCAAAACGGTGCCGTTAGACCGCGAGCCGCGCGCCTCTGCCGTCACCGTGCTCTGTCCGGAGTGTGACTGCGAGGCGGACATCCCGTTGTCGGGTGTGGACGGTCTGACCACGGACCACCTGGCCCTGGATGAAGTTTTCTTGCAGACGTTGATGACCGACAACAATGTGTTGTGCGACCTGTGCAGCGACGGGGACGCGGAGAAGCGCTGTGAGGTGTGCTGCGTTAACCTCTGTGAGTTCTGTTGCCAGGCACACAGGTGAGTGTAATAACAAAACACTTAGTAACATTTCTGTCCTTCAACTTTGCTCCAATTTAAATGACATGAACTTTTATGTTTTATTGAACGGAACATATGCCATTCAGAAATAGTTTTGATTACATTTGTACAGTGTAAGGACAAAAGGTAGTGGAAAGACTAAGAAATTCAACTAGGCCCAGTGCCTGTTCCGGCCTTTTGGCATATCCCTAAGCAAAATTAGATTTCAGGCCCTCTGGGTAGGCCACATGTTATATAATAATTCGGAAACCTATGACCACCATCTGCACCTTATTTACGCTCCAGGAGACAGAAGAGGACGTCTTCTCATACCGTCCAGTGTCTGGAAACCCTAAAGTCCCAGGGTCATCTCTCTCGACCTGTTCTGTGCAGCCTCCACCCTGGCCAGGAGCTGCGTCTGTTCTGTGAGCCCTGCGAACTGCCCGTCTGTCTGGAGTGTGCTGCCACTTTCCACCGCGGCCATCGCTGCCATCCAACACGTGACGTGATCGACCGCCACGGCGACCGTATCCGGGAGATGGTTACAGTAGGCCTGCGGCCAAGGCTTGACCGGCTGGAGGAGTCGCTGCGGAAAGTCGACCAATCCCAGGACGCGTTGCAGGCCAGGGTGGACGCGGTGGCGGACGAGGTGCGTTCCTTCGCACGGGGCTATGCTTCTGCTGTCGAGTCCCACTGCCTGTCGCTGCTACGGCGCTTAGAGGAGCTACGTCTGCAACGCAGGAACCAGCTCCACCTGCAGAGGGCGCAGCTACAGCAGGCCCTGACGGACGCCCGCGGCGGGGTGGAGTTCGCTGAGCGGCTGCTGACATGCGGCTCAGATGCGGAAATCCTCAGCGCAAAGGGCGTGACCCTTCGCAGGCTGGCTGGCTTGGTGGAGAGCGGCTACGATCCCAGCCCAGCAACCTTTGCACCGGACAACGGGAGCAGTATCTGCTTCCTGCCACAGGAGGGTGCAGGGGAGGTGACGGGATACCCAGTGGTGGGGGTGATCCACTGCAAGACCCTGGAGGTCAGCAGGTGCACCATCGAGGGGGAAGGTGAGAACAAGACCCCATCTCAGGGATGCCTTTAGCCTCTAAACCCCCTCCCCCCTGTTTTCCCCTACCAGCCTATGTTTTAGAGGCAATCCTCTATTGACTTGACATACCTAATTGTCTCTAACCATTTGGGGTAATAGTAACATCTTCAACAGTCTTTTTAGAGTTGGACTTGACCCCTAGGCTCAAGCAGTTCTTAGGTCATGGCACCATAGATGGGATAAGTAGCAGGTAACATTCCTGGGTACTATGGAAACGTTTAATGTGGCAGGTATTTTCCCAGGTGTTTCGCAGGTACCTGCCTTTGTGTTGTTGGGCACTGAGCTGTGTAGCAGCAGGCCAACAGAGACAAGGATATTCCCCCAGTGTCACTTAATGTTTGCCTGTTGATCAGGCCCAGCAGGTCTTTAGCAAATAGAGGCTTTGAGGAAACCATCTGTATCAATGTAAACAGCTTGAGTCTTATTCGTTTAAAGGTGTTGATAGCTGTCAATCCATTTATATATATCTGTGTCTGCTCAGAGAGGTGTGTGAGGTGTGTATGCGAGGGAGAGAGAAATGTTGGGACTGACTTCATACCTGTCCCCAGGCCTGCAGCACGGCCAGGAGGGCCACAGAGGAGAGTTCACCCTGGTGTGTAGAGACTCTGTGGGTGAGCCGATGTGTCAGGGAGGGGAGGCCGTCCTGGTAAGCATCATCCACAAGGAGAAGAAAGACTGGTAAGGAACTTCTGTTGCGCTGTTTTGTAGTATAAAATAACAATGTTACTAATGTCATTTGAATGTGTCAATACACTACCATTAAAAAGTTTGAGGTCACATTCTCAGACTGACCAATTAAAAATCAAAGATTAAGGTGGGCAAAAGAACACAAGACACTGGACAAAGAAAAACTGGAAAAAAGGGCAATGGACAGACAAATCAAAGTTTGAGATGTTCAGAGCACCAGGAGCAACCTTAGTGAGGTGCAGCCCAAATGAAAAGTTGCACAAGGAGTGCTTTATGCCATCTGTCAAGCATGGTCTGGGGGGAAACTTACTTTTAAAAGATGGTGGGTGAGTCAAACTAGTTGTTTGGTGAGAGGTTATCTAAAGTTTAGCGTCTTTGTCCTACTCGCTGTTAGGTTTGCTTTAGTAGCATCTAACATTCAGTGGTTATCCATTTTCTAACTGTTTTACAGAGGCAATAGTTTATTTGTGAGGAAATCTAGATAAACACTTCTGGGAAATTATTTATTTATTAAAATATACTAATCTGTTGTCTAAAAGTTAGATGGTTAATTACATTAAAAGCATGCATTTGCTACATATGCTATTTTTTTATAATTTATTAAATGACATAACTAAATAATTTCACTACACATTTTCAGGACATTGAAAAGTCAGTGAAGTCATGTGTGTGTTTATATTCAACTGGCACGAGTCTGATTGATAAACTGGCCCCTCCTTCCTTTGTGTTCTGCAGCAGAGTGGAGGCAGTGGTGGTGGATAACAGCGATGGCTCCTATGCTGTGTCCTTTACCCCCGTGGAGGCGGGGTCTTACTCCGTGTGGGTGTGTGTCAAGGCCCAACACATTAAGGTGCTCAGCCGTGTTTTCATCACCCCAGCGTTGTAGTCACGACAACCGTGATCCATTCATTACACTAGCACGCATGCATAGCTGACGACCTGTCACTTTGAACCTGCAGGGTTCTCCGTTTGCCCTGAATGTGAAGAGGAAGGTCCAGCGGCACCGTGGAATATTCCACTGCTGTTCCTTCTGCTCCAGTCGGGGTTCCAAAGAGGCCCGGTGTGGCTGCACCGGTACCATGCCAGGTGAGTTTAGCAGCTGACTGGGTGTGTTGGACAGGATTATACAGTACACTAATCTGGGAGGTGAGGTGGTGAGGATTTGTCTGGTACTGAGGCAATACCCGCTATGACCTCCAGGTGATGTTTGAGGTAATGGTACATTTCTATTGGGCTTTCTAAAAAAAAAAACAGTTCTGTGTCTGTCCCTCTTAGTGTGTATTTTCACCATGACACTGTACATATTTACTAAACATTTTCTCCTGAAATGCTTTCTAAATGAAATGAAACACAAATATTCATTGTTTCTTTGCATTACACCATTAGCTGAAAATTCTAAACAATTCTAAACAAACATTGTGTGTGTGTGTGTGTGTGTGTGTGTGTGTGTGTAGGAGGCTTCCAGGGATGTGGTCATGGCCATAAGGGCCACCCCGGTAAGCTCCACTGGTCATGCTGTGGAAGCATGGTGGAGGACTCCGAGTGCCTGTCCCAGAGTGTGATTACAGCTGTGGGGGGAACTCTAACAACAGCCCGAGGGACAGGGTTGAGCTCGCCCAGGGGCCATCTCAGGACAGTGGAGATCTGAGGGACAGGGTCGAGCTCGCCGGGGCCATCTGAGGGACTGGAGGAGAATAACGTTATACCTCATTGTCATACAGTGCCATACAAACCTTTAAGTTCATGAAAAAAATACTGTGAAGTAAGAAATTAACCACACAAAATAACTTTGAAGGCAGCAATATTAAATAAATCTTTTACTGTAGGTTACTGGTCTGTAATTTCTATTGGTTTGCATGTACATGTGTATTGACATCACCAAACATACTTCTGTGCCTTAAAGTATTTGATAGACCATTCTCTTTAATCGTGAATAAATAACACAAGTATCACTACATTGTGATGTATCAGATTATTTTTTTTTTTACAAAAGCCATGAGTTTAAAGCATTTCCTGCTTAACTGGAAAGACAAGTGGCATAAGAAAGACGTGAGAGCTGTAGGCACAACGTGAACCCATACTACAGCAGGATGTGTATAGGAGGCTGTGGCTTAAGAGCTCTGGTCCACCCATGGCCACAATTTAGAGGTTTTCATCCTGAGTCCAACGCATTTATATGCATTGATCCTAATACACTAAGTATTTTTTCAGGTACAAAAAATGCCTTACAGTACATTGTGGACAAGAGTTTGAGGACTGACTCGATGTTGCCTGTGGTTGACACTTCAATGTTAGACAGGGTTGCCTTGTCGCCACTAGATACTCATGGTGTAGATCGGATGCCAGCAAGCTAAATCTGGGTTATGTGTCGGGGAAATGAGTGTCTGCGAATACTGTATTTTAAGCGAACATTGTGGAAAGCCAGCCGTAGTTGAAAATTAGACATCATACATTAAAAAAGAAAACTGTTTTAAATTAATGAATAACATGCAAGCGTTAGTTAGTAATTAAACAGTTCACTTCTTAGCCACCTGGTGGCAGAAGTGGGCTAATCATCTCCTCGGCTCATACATACGTGTATGTAATGTAGGTCAGCAAACAGCAATGGGCTGAATATCCTTGTCAGCTCGTACACACCCAGGCTTTTTTGGGTTCGTGTAACCACAAACAAAATGTTGCTATGCCCAACATGCGTGGGTGAAAGTGTTACTTAATCAAACATTTAATAAAGGTGGATCTGCATTGAGTGGGACATACAAAAAACGAACATATTCACTCATGCACACCTACTTAACCTACTCAAACATATATTGAAGGCACTTCAACCGGGAAGCCCAAACTAAGTTGTCTAAAGTAACAATGGTTAAGCGTCTGTCTATAGGTGGCCAACGTAACATCACCGCGAGTATGTTTTCAGGGTTCATGATGTTGACACATGTAATTCAACAATATAAAACCTTCATTGGTTTTAAATACAGCATCTCACAAAGATATTCTTTCATCCAGGTGGGTCAGTGCAGTGTGGAATATAAATTATGGCAATATGCTAATTGAAGTGGGTCCCGTGTACCGGCGTCGCTGGGAGCCAAGCCTTTCAGGGATTATGTGCCTACAGACATTAGTGCATTCCTGGTTGGAAACAACTGTCACGCAGTAGCTCCTTGGGCAATCGGTATTAGAAACAGATATCCTGTTAAAGATGCAGCCGGGGACTTCTGCGAATGGCCAAATAATTTGTTTAAACCTCCCGTTTGAACTGGATGCGTAAAATGTTGTTTATTTTGGCATAATCTACACACATTGTTAAATATTACAGCCTACAACACTGCATTAATCAACTCACAATGTACCTAAACCACCATAATCTCAGGACTGGCAGTGGACCAACGAGAGAGGAGGTTAAACTCACTTCTTTTCCCTTTTTTTCCCCCTGTATTTCCTCTCACATGGTGTCTACAGTACGGTTTCATTCACTGACTCTCCGACTCCATATTGATACTTCACCTGTCGTTGCGATGAAAAAACCTGTTGTGACATTAGTTCACATTTAAATATGCTCCCCTGCTCTGGCCTTAAAGAGGTGAGCTGCAATGTCCTCTGTCATTGCACAGGTGGAAATAGAGGTCAGTTTAAAAAACATGAACCCAGAGCAGTTTTGTATTATAATTATGTAGCCATGGAATCTGTGCCATCTGTCCATGAGAAACGTTGAATAATTTAGCGTAATATTCACTGTAGTTAGGTTAAATTATTTATGTTATTTGCAAAATCCAATTTCCTGCCCAAAATTCAATCTATTTGGACAAGTCTAATGCAGGGCACAGGTCAGGTAAATGTTACTGAGCTGGTAAATTACACTTCATTGAAGCACTGAGCAGATCTGTGATTATTTTCTGTGTGTGTGTGTGACCTAGAAAGAGACCCAGGCTAACAGTCGGTCTGGACACAATGTAAACTGATTTGAGACAGGAGCCAGGGCCATAATAATCACACCAATGTAGTTGCATTACTCTCAATGGACCCTAAATTGCACGTTTTCAGTCAATTGTGTGAAGTTTAGAAACACAGGATTGCATCTACAGAAAGTTGGGCCTATGAGACCAGAAAAAACCCAGTTCTGAGTTACTAAATCCGTTAAATTATCCACAAATGCATTTCTTCCACTTTGACTTGTTTGGTTTATACTGCACCTCGTCTAAGAATCATCCTGGTCCACATTATTCAACTCATTTTATTTTCACTGCCCGTCTTGTTTAGTTAGTACACCTGCCCGTCTTGTTTATGTAGTACACCTGCCGGTCTTGTTTATGTAGTACACCTGCCCGTCTTGTTTAGTTAGTACACCTGCCAGTCTTGTTTAGTTAGTACACCTGCCCGTCATGTTTATGTAGTACACCTGCCGTCATGTTTAGTTAGTCCACCTGCCCGTCATGTTTATGTAGTACACCTGCCAGTCTTGTTTAGTTAGTACACCTGCCCGTCATGTTTATGTAGTACACCTGCCGTCATGTTTAGTTAGTCCACCTGCCCGTCATGTTTATGTAGTACACCTGCCGTCATGTTTAGTTAGTCCACCTGCCCGTCATGTTTATGTAGTACACCTGCCGGTCTTGTTTAGTTAGTACACCTGCCCGTCATGTTTATGTAGTACACCTGCTTGTCATGTTTATGTAGTACACCTGCCGGTCTTGTTTAGTTAGTACACCTGCCCGTCTTGTTTAGGTAGTACACCTGCCGGTCTTGTTTAGTTAGTACACCTGCCCGTCATGTTTATGTAGTACACCTGCCGGTCTTGTTTAGTTAGTACACCTGCCCGTCATGCTTAGGTAGTACACCTGCCCGTCATGTTTAGTTATTACACCTGCCCGTCATGTTTAGTTATTACACCTGCCTTTCATAATAAGTAACTACACCTGCATGAGAATACGATTGACAGACCCTCTCTAACACGGTATTGCAGTTCCTCTTACCATTGTTCCAACCCTTATCCCCAGGGTGGTGTGATCCTACCATCGTAATTCACCCTTTGTTATTCACCCTCCTGTTCACAAAGCGCTCCAAAGACAGATGCTGTTTCATTATGTTACCTGCTGGAGTATAGCGTTCCATTTGCTGCACCAATGCCTCATCTTTGTAATCCTAACTTACCACTAACTTTCTATTTATCATTTGTTCTCTCTTCGTTCGCCCAATCTCTTTCTCTCATTTGTTCTCTCTTGGTTCCCCAATCTCTTTCTGTCTTGAACTGTTTGTAATGAGTACTTTGTCATTGCTGCATTGTTCTGCTGGGCTTGAAGTTCAAAATGATTCCTCTCCAGGCCAACGATCCATGCCCCAGTTACATTGATAACCAGAAATGCAGCACAGTAAACAGTCTCCTTCCCCGCCATTACTTGGCTCGGCATAAACACGCCAGCTCTTCTGTGTTAACTCACCGTTTTTCTTCTTCTGTCTTCGTGGGTAGGTAGTCATCCGGACAGTCAATCAGTTTGAGAGCCAGAATGACGTGTCGTGTGTCCCTGAAGAGGGCTCCACGGTGTTCACTGCACCGTCTCTGCCAGAGCACTGCACCATTAAATTACTTAGGAGTGACATGAGTCATCCCAGTGGTCCACCACTGCAGAATGTGGACTGGGCCCTGACCTAATGACAGTTCACAGACCCATAGCCAGAAGGACTGGTGCTCTGTCACGCTTTTTAGATGGGTTCACTCTATGATTTGCCAAGAATCGCTCACTCTAGCTGCTGCTTTCCGATTTACTGTGAAAAGGACAGACAAGACCACCCCATCACCAAACAGTGTACTCCCAGTAGAAAGGGTTTACCTTTAAACAATGAATAGACGCGTATCGTCATGGTAAACAGTGGTCCAAAAAATGATGTGCAAATTGTAGCACTCTTGACTGTAAGCTGCCAGAGAGATTAGTTGTGCACTTTTCCACCAGGCATGGCAAATTGAGTGCTTCAGATAAGACAGTGCATTTTAATAATAATTGATTTTGTGTTCACTAAATGTCTGTCATTTACATTTGACATTTTCATAATTTAGCAGACACTTTCTTCCAAATTGACTTCTTTTAAATTGCTGAACGGGACAACCGGACAAACCAGTTATGGTAAGTACACCTTGCAAAGTTAGAGTAGGGGAGTTATGTGAATTACGGTTTACATAAAAGCCAAACTCTCGTTATACTTTGATAATAGTAAAAATTCAGGCTTTATGTAGCAAAGTTGATAGAGCAGGGTGTTTACAATGCTCAGGCTTTAGGTTTGATTCCCAAGGGAACTAAGTGGAACAAGATATGGCTGGGAAATGTACCTACTGTACTATCACCAGCTTTCAACAACAATAGTGACTACTCTTTTTCTTTTCCATTAAAAATCAAGAATCTTCTGGTAAAATTGTTGTGAATAATATGCATTCATGTCATAGTAACCTGTATTGGTTCCCAATCCAATTACTATGGTTAAATTAAAATACATATACGAAAAACATCACAACATCTTGTTGTGAAATGCACTCATTTGGTGTTCCAGGTCTTCGGGGTCGCTGATTAACGAGGTACATGTGAAAACCAATGAGTTGTCCGGGTACACTTGTTATTTTACGTCATTTCTTATTCACTACACCGTACAGCAGGTGGCGACAATAGACCAATAGGTGTAGTCTGACATCCTAACATCTGAGGAAGAAGAAGAATCTGAAGACTCAGGGGAGGAGCCATGTTGGTTCGTTGCAGCAGCATCAACCATAGAAATAGAATCCAATCCATTCTGTATCTATGGTATTCACGCCACTCTATTTCTATGGTATCTATCAACATTCCGGGACGCGGGGCTAACTATCTACGTATTGCTATCAACAACAATTAAATGTGTTAAGAAGAGAGAATGAAGACATTTCAGAACCCGTCTATTTGGAAAATACTCACTAGAGCGCCTGTCTCTCACGGATTTACTCCGAGGCGTTATTAAGGCGATGCAGCAGCGGCCGAACATCGTCGGAACTGAGCGCCTCAGCCAGGAGAGCTAGCCGACTGGCCGGCTATTCAACGTGCTAACAACCGTTGCTAGCCAGATGCCGTTACGGAATAGGCGCCGTCTTTTAGCACGCGGACACATTTGGTGACGTCGTTAATATCACAATATCGCGGGTGCACGTGCAGTTCTGTGTTTAATCGGCAACGGATAGGCTCGTTCGTTTGTCACTTTAGCCAGTTGGCTAACTGTGCTAGTCGAGCCAGTCAATTCGGTGGATGAACTTGGTATTCGGAGGAGACGTTGCGCGACGACAGGCGCAGGCCCGGTTGAGGAAGCTGAGAAAATATAGCATATCCTGCTAGTAGATGGCAATATAACAATTTGAAACGGGGAGCATACCGTTATACCAACGCCTTTGCTACTGATGTTGTCACCGGGAATGTAGCCTCGATCCTAACGTCTCTTAGCCGCAGTACAACACAGTACAACCCAATCACACAGATGCGACAAGCTTAGATGTTCATGTGTCAGTGAAAGCCTGCGCGCCCTGCTTATTGAAGGTATACTATTATTTGTATATTTAACTACGAATATAGTATTAAGACACGATCGTATTTATTTTGTCGGGATTGTTGCTGTCGTTTTCCTTCATCGGCTCGTAACGGTTCGCATCACAACCAAAGAACACGATGGAGCAAAATGCCAAAAGGTTTTGCACGGTAAGATGTTTTTTTCCAATCATAATTATAGCCTGGTTAACACTTGACTATATGCACGTTCTGAAATGCTTATGCAAATAAATAACTACGTGTTGGCGTGACCGCTTACACATATTACCAGTATTAGTGAGCTACTGTTAATCTAAATGTGTCTTGTTGTTGCACTACGTTTTTGGTACCCTATGCATGTGGCAATATCACTGACAAGTGGAGGTGAACGCTGTGCGCGTGCGTGCGATGAGGATATTGGTGTGGCACGATGGGATCACGCGCTCAGGCAGGTGTTTTTGCGATCTGCGTAGCTATCCATATGACCCAATGTTGGTAGCTAACATTTGTTAGGCAGCATACTGGCAATGTTTGTTTTTCAGATGGGGTTGACGTCCATGGCACTGGCTACGTTTATACAGGATACCAATATATGGTGTTTTGTCCACATATCGCTTATTTGACCATGCCATTAGAGATACATCAGCTGCTTTTTTATAACTGAGCTGGAAGGAAAAAAAATCAATTAGTGAAAAATATCAGAATTTGGCTGCCTGTGTGAACGCAGTTTTCCCGTCAAACATTGGAATGCATTTACATGTCGTAATTGCTTTCAATCTGCAGGATGTGTGCATTCTGTAGGATAATCCTTTAGTTAAGGATCTCAAATGGAGATCTGCGACTTGTAATCCTTGGTACTAACAGAGTTCCGTTACATCAGTGGTAAGAGACAAGCAGGTGTCTGGGTTTGGTCCGATTACTTTTTTCAAATGCTAACATTCATTGGTCAAAACTGTCACGTTGTCAAAACTCTGTGAAACAGAAGTATATGAGGACCAAACTCATATTGCATCGTTTACATAAAATGCATCCATACCCTGCCACCTGCAAAACTATATGGAATTTATTTAGTTTCAGATTCATATTTTTTTGAAGTAAATTACTATGCAAAGATGTAGACAAAATGAAAGGCTGTTGTAGCAACTTGTTGCATTTCTTTCATTCTTTTTACATTAATTCAGGACAGCTGTTATTCTCATTCTGTAAGGACATACAGATTTTTGTGAAAAATCTAATTCAATTATTGACCCAATGAATCAATCAAGTACAAGGTGAGACCAAAAACATGCAGACACCTGGCCCTTCATGGAACCTGCTTGACACCTTTGGTATATAGGATATTTACAAAGGTAGTGTGTCTGCCAGATGGTTATAGTACTACTGATCTTCTAGTAGTACTTCTAGTGATAGAAGTAGGTTGATCATTTAATTGGGTTAAATTCAAAACCATATCTGAGCGGACATTGGCTTATTGTCTCGAGACGGAATGGTTCAGTAGTTACTTTTGGTTTTATGTTATACTTTCAACGATTTAATAGGAGTCAATGTATGTTTTTGTTAACCACCATCAGTTTTGTTAGTTGGTTTAGTGTCTTTACCTTGAACAGAAGGGGAGGTTAGTCAATTCAATAATGCAAACTGTTGCACATTCATGTAGGTATAGTTGATAAACGTCTTTTTAATAAAGAATAGTAATTATTTCACTGGCATGCCTCAGCTAATATAGAACCAATATGACTTGAGGGATGGTGATTGCTTTGTTTTATTTTATGCTGATACCATATAAATATTGCCATAACACAGATCTGTCCATAGTTACACCCAAACTAGGCCAACTTCCTCATTACATTGTAACTCCCTTTTGGGCTTTGTATCAATGTTCCATGTAACCTAATGTTTGCCCATCATGTTAGCAGGTTGTAAGCTGGTAATAGGTAACATCTGAGAACCATGAGTACCAGTAACATTGCATACACATTCAAGCATGCTTCACAGCAAATTTTAATATATGACTTATTTCTGAAGCTGTGCTTTGCTTTGAGCTAAGAACACCTCATAATGTATTCTAAACCTGCTCCTACCTAAATACTCTTTCTTTCAATTTCAGAATAAAAGTCACCCAGTTACCGTTGTCCTGTCACTTCACTGAGGGACATCGATACTTAATTTCTGGAAACTTATCGGCCACCAGGATGAGATAATACTGCCGTGACATTTGTCTGCCCTGAAGTTAACCACCACAGTCTGACATGACCACGCCGGCTCTCCTGCCGCTGTCGGGCCGCAGGATACCCACCCTGTCGCCCGGCGCCTCCTCTTTTCCGCACCACAGAGCCACCCTGAGGCTCTCTGAGAAGTTTATCCTCCTCCTCATCCTCAGTGCCTTCATCACCTTATGCTTCGGAGCCTTCTTCTTCCTCCCGGACAACTCCAAACACAAGCGCTTCGACCTGGGCTTGGAAGACGTGCTCATCCCCCACATCGAGGCACCAAAGGGGGCCAAGCATCCTGGGGGACAGGTGGTCATACATGGTCAGGGGGGCCACGACGAGCACAGACACAGGTGAGAGTGAGGAGGGTTATACAGAGTCAGGGGGGCCACGACGAGCACAGACACAGGTGAGAGAGGCAGAGGGAGGTTATACAGGGTCAGGGGGGCCACGATGAGCACAGACACAGGTGAGAGAGGCAAAAGGGGGTTTATACAGGGTCAGGGGGCCACGACGAGCACAGACACAGGTGAGAGCGGCAAAGGGGGTTTATATAGGGTCAGGGGGCCACGACGAGCACAGACACAGGTGAGAGAGGCAAATGGGAGTTATACATGGTCAGGGGGGCCATGATGAGCACAGACACAGGTGAGAGAGGCAAAGGGGGGTTTATATAGGGTCAGGGGGGCCACGACGAGCACAGACACAGGTGAGAGAGGCAGAGGGAGGTTATACAGGGTCAGGGGGGCCACGACGAGCACAGACACAGGTGAGAGAGGCAAAAGGGGGTTATACAGGGTCAGGGGGCCACGACGAGCACAGACACAGGTGAGAGAGGCAGAGGGAGGTTATACAGGGTCAGGGGGGCCACGATGAGCACAGACACAGGTGAGAGAGGCAAAAGGGGGGTTTATACAGGGTCAGGGGGGCCACGACGAGCACAGACACAGGTGAGAGAGGCAAAAGGGGGGTTTTACAGGGTCAGGGGGGCCACGACGAGCACAGACACAGGTGAGAGCGGCAAAGGGGGTTTATATAGGGTCAGGGGGGCCACGACGAGCACAGACACAGGTTTTATTTTAATCAATCATTACTAACTTCAGATCTGCATCCTCTCTCCTCATTTCCTTTTCAAAGTTTGTTTTTTGGGGAGAAGGTCAGAGGGGATGGAACCAAAAGTGTTATATTGAGTTCTTTCCATTGATTCTCACGTCTGGCCTTTGGTTTATAGTTTCTTGGACAGGTAGTTTATTCCTGACATTTTTAGTAGAGCTGATGTGTTCCGGGTGTTCTCTTTGGGAGAGAAACTGGAGGACAGTGCAGCGGGATGTTGCAATCCCTGACTGACGTGGGTCGTGGGTGGACTGTGCTCAACTCATTGAACTGGTGAATGCACTCACAGCATGAAGAGCAGTGGTTCTGGTGTTTGTTCCGAATTCTTTCAGTTGGGCTCAGCGGGGAACCCGCTTGAGTGAATAAGTGCCTCACACAGAATTAATGAAGGTCATTACTAGTATTTTATGATGTCAGTAACCAGCCTGCCTTTTATTTAATGCGTGTCACCTATTTTACTGCGGTAATAGTTAGTTAACCTGTGTGTTATCACAAATGCACTCCCTGTTTGATGTGGGCTGTCTAATGGAGAGAGAGAGAGATGTAGGTGGGGTTGATTTGTCCCTACAGGTGCAAACATGAGTGGAAACAGTCATTAGATGTGGAGGGCAATAAGTGCAGAAACACCTTGTTTTCTCTGCCTCTTGCTCAGCTAGAACCATTTTCCAGAAATGATGGTGAAGTGCCCCAAATAATGGGTTTATTGTTGTTTGATGTCTGAGATGAGAAATAAGTGGTACAATCGACACTGTTCTTGGCCTCTTAGAGTAGAGTAGTAGCAGCCTCGTAATGAATTGGGACACTGCCGCTTTGTATGGTTCCTGGGACATGCCCTGGATGGTTGGATCATTGTGGACTGGGATATGGGTTTAATTCCTCAGCATCTACACAATATTGCACAAATACTCCCGTAACCCTGTTTTGCTTTTGATCTACACATGTGTCATGTGCCACCTATTTCTGTACTCTTGGATGTCTTTTCTTCTGACAGGGGTTGAATTTTTTCAAGTTCTTGGACGAATTAGATGTTATTTACTCACCGCTTGAATTGATTTCAGTATACTTAAATCATACTCATGAATAGAGATCTCATTTTGTGTTACATTTTTCCCGTCAGTGAGCGTGTATGTGATTTATTTATTCCAAGGATTGAGTTGAGCGTTATAGGAAGCGTTGTCAGACAGCCAGTGTATAACTGCATTTCCCTGCCGAGAACTAATTTGACAGCTGTGTGGTCTTTCTGTTTTGGTCTACATGGTGACAATTCACCACACAGGCTATTTGCCAGTGTGTTCAGCAGCGACGGCGTCGTTTCATTAATGGGTCAGATTTCGATGCTTTCGTCATAAATTGAGGCTGGCTGGACCAGAATCACTGACAGTGGCGTGTGGATGCACTTTGCTTAGTTAAGAAAACCAGTGGGCCAGCTGCCTGTCATGCGCTCTCAGTGAAGCCTTGTACTGACACATTACAGTGTTCAGATGTGCCGGGTACGACATGTTTTCAGTCAGTTGGTTTTAATCTTGTCAACACATGTAGTCATTTGCCGTATTCTGCCAGTGTTCAGTGTAAATGATGTTGGAGAAGAGTAATTATCCGTTTCTTGTTATCCCTCAGGTTGTTGCACATGAAATTGAGGTTAGACCATTTCACAAGACAACAATTATTCAGTTTTTCCTCTCCCATGTCAAGTATCATCATGGAAGAGTCACCATTAACAGGGTTTGAATCAATTTTATGAATAAAAAAATGTTGCCCGTCACAGAGTTTGTGTGTTGCTTTTTAATTGACGCATCAGTCTCTGCCAGAGGAAACCCAATGACAGAGTTCTAGTTCAGAGAAAAGTAAATACCGTACATAAGCTGCCTCAGCCCCCTGAATGGATGTTTAATAATCAGGCTTCTACAGTGTTATTACTAGTCAAGCTCTTTTATTGTCTGATCATTTGAAGTTGAGAGGCTTTATGAACGATGCTAGTTTTGTCTGGTTCAACTGGATTCACTTTAGAGATGCATTTGTTTACCGTGTAAACTGGTGAACTTTTTAGTTTTGCGGTACCTTCCAGAGGTTTCGTGGTGGGAATAGAAGTGTTCACATTATATGTAAATGTTATGTAAATGAGGCACAGTTGTAGTCTAAACACACTCTTGGTGTGTTTGCGGAGTCGTTGAGGCGTTGTCCTCACTTTCGTTCGGCATTGCCATGATAAGAACCTCTGGCTCATAGTTAGGACTGACACCAGTTTGCTGATTCATCATATATCTGTGTGTGTGTGTGCGTGCGTGCGTGCGTATGTGTGTGTCACAGTCTGAAACGTACACCCATGAACATAAGAAATTGACAGACTCTTCCATTCTTTTATATATTGAAGCATCGGTCTACAGAAGCCCCATTTCAATCCAAATCTAAAATGAATCGGTCCAAAAATCCATTCCGACAGTATTAAAAGTCTGCTCCCTGGTGTATTTTTGCTTTTTTATTTTTCATGACTCACCACCGGAAAATACCTTTAATCTTGTAGCTAAACTGCCTCCTCCTTTAGTAGGCTGTAGAACTATCCATTGAAATGAATCTACTCTTATTGATCTTCAACCAGGATAACAATTGTGCCAATGAAAGCCGATCCTCCTGTTCTAATGTGGATATTCCTGTGCGCCATCAGCATTTAAATCCTTGTCAATGGTTTTCCCAACGTAGGCTTCATTATTTTGGCGACTACAAATGTTATGTGCTGGCCCATTACGAAATGCACTTTGGAAGCTTGTTGAACATTCAAAAAACAATAGTTATGTCGCGTTGAGAACCACAAGCACTTTCGTTAGGGATGCACGATATTCGATTTTGGCCGATATTCGATATGCCGATTTACTTTAAACTCGTTTTGGCCGATACCTATATATCTATATATATATATACTTAGGACAACAACTCTAAGCACGCAGCCCAGCCATCACAGGATTGGGTTTTGGGTAACTCTGAATGTCCTTAAGTAGCCCAGTCAGAGCCCAGGATCCCCATCCAACCTGACAGAGTTTGATAGGATCTGCAGAGAAGAATGGGTGAAAATTCAGAAATATAGGTGTTCTACGTCTGTAAGGTCATACCCAAGGGGACTCCAGCTGTAATTGCTGCTGAAGATGTTTTATGATAAAAACGTATAGATATCAATGTGATTGTGTTTTCAATAACAATGCACCAGTTCCAGAAACCTGTTTTTGCTTTTTAATTATGGGGTCTTGTGTGTAGATCGAGGGGAGCCATTTTCTTAATAGGTTTTAGCATAAAGCAACACAATTTGGAAAGATTAAAGGGGTCTGGCTGCTGGCTGTCCAGGAATTGTGTATTTTGTGTGGGAACAGCTGCATCTGCTTTTACTTATGACCCAAAAAGAGGATCTCATGATACTAGTCGCTACTCTCCTCAGGGCTCCTTTGGCTCTGTAAAACATGAGCCGTTTCCATACCTCTGGTGTTTTCTCAGTTAGCTATTCTATTACACGTTTGATTCATTTCTACTCGTCCCCATCGAGCGGAAACATTTTTGTTTCCAGTCTTACCAGTAATTTCCGATGCCATCATGTTAGCCTTGTGTCCTCCCCAGTGTCACATGATTGTATTTGGGGATTGCCTATTGTCTATTAAAGCACGGGGTTTCCTCCGTGTTGACTGTCACAAAACCTGTTGGTGACACACTCATCTGCTGGGTGTGCGTTCATATATAACTTTATACCAGAGACACATTCCTGTGGACAAACAGCATTGGATGTTGAGTTCCTTGAATAGCTCATACAAGTTTGACCCATTATCTGAATATCCCTTGTACCCGGAGCAAACCCCGGTCTTCACAATATATATATTTGCTTAAGAACATGTCTGAAAGAGGTTGAAGGCTGGACAAAGCCCTAGAGTAAACTTCTCAAGACTCTGTTAATATAGAACACAATGCAGAAAAGCCTCACACACAACATGCTGCTGTAGTCAGACGAACCCCTGGGATTGTACAGGAAGCTGGGCTAATTTGCCTACTCCATTTTTGTCATTGAAATAATGAAAAAACATCCTCAGAAGGTTGGGTACCTCTTGCTTGTTCATACAATTGGATTTGAGTAAGAGAGTGGAGGTGAGAAATTGTACTTGGAGAAATGGCATCAGCGCCATCACAGTCCTGGGCTGGTCAGCTCACATCCCCTTTTGAAGAGAGACTGATGGAGGAGATTCCAGATGCTTACTTAGGGGGGTGAGGGGGTGACTGTGTGAGAGCAGAGCTAGGTACTGTAGGATGACAGTGTGTGTGTGTGTGTGATGACGTTTATCACTTCAGTCTCCGTACAGCGTTCTCCACTCCGTAATGGTGATTACTGGGCTCCAGGAGAGAGACTCGTTTGTGTCTCTGACTAGAACACTAGGCTCCCTCAAACACAGCAGTACTTAAGCCTGTCTGTATTACTGGAGCTGCAGTCTGCTGCCCATTAGTGCTAGGCAAGAAAACAATGACAATGATTACAGAGCTTGATTTGGATTTGATAACGAGACTTATCGCATTACAGCTCGCATTGCACCGTGCCGCTACAAAGGTTTGGAGGCTGAAAAAGCTGTCCCAAATAAAATCAACAAAACAGATGAGCGAGCTAAGAGACTCTAAAGTATCCAGACAAATGGAATTCAACTCGTGAATCAACTCAATGAATAGGCGTCATGACATTAACAAAACTCACTAATGGTTAATCACCTGTAGTTTTCTAAAGAACTCTGTCTATCACTCTGTGTAGCTGAATTATGTTAATGTATTCAAGATTTCAAGGTACGTTAAAAGGCTTTCCCAAAAACCTCCTTAATTAAATCTAAATTACCAAGCAGTTGGCGTGTACCTGGCAGATTCTTTATTATGATCACCTACAAGGAGAAACAAAGTAAGTGGTAGAAAATATATTTATATAATGTCAATGGTTCAGCCTAGTCATTATGCTGCTTTGGTTAGACTACAGGTGAATGATGGTCCTTATGCCCATTGTTAAATATCTACCTGCAGTACATTTCAATATATTACTGGGCTCATTTGTAGGAGAGAAGGTTCTGTTTGAGATGGATGTCTGGCAGCTTTTTATTTTAATTGCTTTTCAGTCGTTTTAGCTGTTCATGCCTGGACACAAATTACGTGAGAGCCTTGGGCCTTTATGTTTAAACAATGCAAATGCAACTGCAGTGCAAATAAATAGCCGTTAACCCTAACCCACCTGACTGATTATATAATACCCATATGCTATTGCGCTGTGTTTCTCGAGAGGGTAAATTCCTTGTAGGTGTTGTGACGGGCCGGACAGTCAGGTTCTCAGGTGACCAGCTGGAACAATGGCTCCACAGCCAGGGATGTCATTACACACCCAGTGGACGCCGAGCCGGGAGACCATCCGCTCGTTACAGCGTGGCTCGTTTTACATGCACTCCAAGTGGGTCATGGGAAAATGGGGTCAGGTATTCTGACAGGATGAAGTAGGAAGAAAACGATCTGGAGGGAGAAGGGAGGTGTGGCACGAGGACGACATAAAAACCATATTACTTTGCGGCCACATTCTTTACAATCTCTGTCAGGCCTTTCTACATGAAGGCAAGACAAAGTGAGACTTGTGCTTCAGTCAATGTGATTGTTCCCAGGAGGGTCCTTTCTCTTGAGTGCCGTTCGACACAGAGCAAATGCAAACCAATGATTTGCCACTGTTATGGCTTGGATCAATGGGTTTCACCTGAGAGGTGCATAAACACTGCTTTTACTTAAAACGCAGACGTGACGTCTCGAGTTGTCATTTGGATAACAGCTTTTTGTTTTATTGCGCATGTTATCTTAATGCCATTAGTTTGGGCTTCTTGTTTGTAAGCGCCGTTATGTCGTCTTAATCTTGCTCGACACTTCTCTGCCGTCTGCTTGGAATTCATGTATTCTCGTCAATGAGGAGCGAACGGTTTCAAATGAGTGGCGCGTGGGCGCGATTCCCTGAGCAAAATGGCTTATTCTCAAAGTAAACAGGATCAGGAACCAGAGAAGATGGAGACCCCGGCGTAATGAGCGAGGTAGATGTGAGATGACAGGGAGAGAGTAGGTGTGAATCAGCCACCAAACCCTCGGTGCTGCCAGATGGAATTCATTCTGTGGAGCTGTTGATTTTAGGCGACACAGGAGATCAATTGGTGAAGTAATTTCCGTGGGCGAGACGCACCTGTGTGGCAGGGGAAGCGTTTCGTAGCGCTACGTTACTCATGTCGCCCTCCAAAACAGCATCTACACATTTGAAAATACTCTGCCGTTTTTCACTCTCTCAACCTCTTTTTTTTAAGTGCCTCCCTCTCTCCCGCTGTTGGTTTTGTGAACGCTAGGTCGCCAGCTAAGAAATTAATACATCTCTGTTGTTGATTTTGTTTTTCCGCTACCGTGTCAATACAAAGGAGAAAAGTGGAGGGAAACAAACTGAAATTGTATCCATCGGTCCCTAATCGTCATTTCTATAACACATGGCTGGGCGACGGATGGATGACGACAAGAAAATAACTGTCAACACGCTGTGCGTTCAGATTGTCATCGGGGCTTTGACTGATGAAAGAACGGAACATGACCAGACAGCGCTGTATGATGAGGGCACGGAGGAGCGCCGGGCCTGTAATAGGGTTTGGGGGGGGTATTGAATAGAGTATTTTACTCAAGTACTTTTCTACTCTTATTTCATACACTTTGGCTGATGGCTCTAATTTAGCACATTGTTGAACTGCTTTTTAGGTATCAGGAAGCTAGAGAACGTAGAACTTTCATTTGGGCCTGTTTTCTGAACTGATCTCATGTTTCGGCGTCTTCGGCTCATCTGCTAAATACTGGATAAGAAGCTTAGGCTCCATTATGAGATCCCACTCACTTCCTCTGGTTGGCTTTCGTCTGCCAGACAATGAGCTCTGATCTAAGCCTAATGGCCAGGCTGTATAATGCCGCAGTGCACATCTGAGTGGGGAAGCTGAACAGTCTGTTGTTCTCCATCCTAAGTAATTCTGCCTTGAGTGTTTGTACCGCAAGCCTCGGAGAGGAAGAGGAATGGTGCCAGCCGGGCAGTGCCACCCTCGTCTTAAGTTATTTGGACTTCTGGACTCGAACCAGTGGCCCAATGCTTCTGACATCTAGACTGCCATGTTTAGGTCAGGAGAGTAGTAGAAACATGCATGTATTTGCTGATGCAGCCTGAGAAGTCCTTTCACTCCCTACTGATTCTGCTGTAACATCATTAAGACACAGACCCATTTGTTTCCACCAGCGCCATCAGACTGTTGTATAATTATATTGAGACTTGACAAACGTCTCGGTTTTCGACCGGTTTTAAACGCTCTTGCGTTACTAAGCTCTGCCTCTGTGAGTCGAGTCAGTGTTTCCACGGTTGGTGTTGTTTTCCGCTGATGAGCGCCAAGCTCTTTTGGAACAATGCGTGATTGGATGCTATTGGAATAGCCTAATAAAGAGAGCAGGATGTGATTAGGATGTTGCGCAAGACTGGAGGCGCTGATCGGGTAGCTGGTCGCAGTTTGTCGGCCCTCGTGAGGGGAGGGACACGTTGAGCTGGACGGGAGGCATTACCTGGGCTGTGGCTCACATCTTTGTCAAGATAATTGAGCTAGGCAGTTGTTGACATGCTCTTAATTGCGTGTTTAACATTATGTGCGTCGCATGAAATCACCGTGACGCCGGCGTGACTCTGAGAACAGGTCTGAGGAGGAGCAGGTAAAGAGAGAACGTGAGAGGGCAAGAGGGAGGTAGACGCAAATGGAAAGAGTGTTGAAAGTAAGAAAGGGCTAGATAGAGCAGGGTTTAGGGTGATTCCATTAATGTGATGGTACTTGTGCAGCCATTATGCTCAATGTAAATGAATGTGTGTGTATGAATGTGTGTTGCTGTATTATTGCTGCGTCCTCTCATCATCTTGGCCTCCTCAGGTCCGTCCCCAAGAGCCTTTAGAGGAGGTTCTCGGCTGAAAACACCCTCTCTCATTTCACGCTACCTGACGATGCACAGGGACACGCACACAGATACAGACACACATACAATAAACATCTAAATATCGCATAGTAACAAATAAACGGCAGTATTAAGACACATCAAAATAGACACAGTGCTTTAGGAAGAGCTTCTCTCAGCATTTAGGTCGAAACGCATGCATCTCGTTGTCGTTTAAACATTTGAATCAGACAGCAGTCTGCAGACAGATGACAAAAGCGTAGAAATGAATATGCGGTAATGTTTGAAGACCAGCATTATGTAAGTAGAGCTGTTATTTTAGGGATTTGTTACAGAAGATTATGTGGCAGCAGATGGCTTTAGGGTTGAAGAATTGGGCTGCTTCAAATCCTTGATAGTACTTAACCTGAAGTGCTCTTGTAATATGCTCCGGTAGCATCTGTTTAGTGAGTTCAATGCAAACATTGTTACGGATCTGTTCAACGGGTCGGGAAATTGAACCCCACAACCTTTCATCTCCCAATACTCCCAACGAGGGCTGCATGAATATGTCCAAATTTATAATCGCGATTGTTTTGATCAATATTGACATCACAATTATTCATTTATTCATCGATTTTAGGGCCAGCATATTTTTATTGGAACTTTCACATTTAAATAAATGAACTGTTCTTGCTTAACATAATTTGCCCTAATTCAAAGCCATTCTATGGGGTTGTCTATTTAGTAAGACCTCAATGTGTTTTCAGGATTGCTGGTTTCATCCCTTATATGTACATTTCCCAGTAGGGGGTGTTTATATGTTAATGTAGCCTTCATAACGTTGCCTGGTAAAGTACTAGTATGTGAATGTTAAATGTGCGTTTAAATGTGATCCCCATTACGCTGGACTCGCCTTATCGCCTCTCCACTCCTCTATCACCTCCTTTCTTCTATCCTCTCTTCGCTCCTCCATCCTCTCTTCGCTCCTCCATTCTCTCTTCGCTCTTCCAACCTCTCTCCACTCCTCTATTCTCTCTTCTATCCTCCATCCTCAATTCTATCCTCTCCACTTCTCTATCCTCTCTCCACTTCTCTATCGTCTCTCCATTCTCTCTTCGCTCCTCCATCCTCTCTTCTATCCTCTCTCCACTCCTCCATCCTCTCTTCTATCATCCATCCTTAATTCTATCCTCTCTCCACTTCTCTATCGTCTCTCCACTCCTTTATCCTGTCTCCGCCCTTTTTTCTTTGTTGTACAGCTGCCTATTCTGTACTGGCCGGAGGGCTCATTGTGAAGGAATTAAGCCGTAATAGTTACTGTCATCAAAGACTGTTTCTGTTCCTCTTATTCAGTAACACCTGACCCCGTTTTAGTTATCTTTCATCTATATTCGTTTATCTTCCTTTTGCTTTCTATCCTCTGCTTTCTGTTCTGTCTTTTATCATGATACCCCTGGGCCTGTGAGTTCCTCCTTTTCCCTCTCTCTTTCTCTCTCCCTCTGTCCCTCTTGATGCTGTAGGGTCAGATTGTACTCTGTATTGTTTGTTTGTGTGGCAGCTGTTCTAATGCACATTGACATGGCTGGCTTCTGTCCTGTTCACTCTCTCTCTCCCTTTATCACACACACGCACACGCTCGTTCCTGGCTCTCATTCATGGTTAAGCTGTCAGGTACACAGCCTGTATCTCCCTACCGCTAAGCCAACACTCACACACATGGGTCACTCGGTCCTAGAAAGACGTTGTCTTACTCACGTTGTTGGGTTATTTCACATGAAATCTACATCAACCTAGTGGCCGAGGTGGCGGAGCCGCGAGGTGGCGGAGCCGCGAGGTGGCGGAGCCGCGAGGTGGCGGAGCCGCGAGGTGGCGGAGCCGCGAGGTGGCGGAGCCGCGAGGTGGCGGAGCCGCGAGGTGGCGGAGCCGCGAGGTGGCGGAGCCGCGAGGTGGCGGAGCCGCGAGGTGGCGGAGCCTCAGCCACCCCAGGGCTCCCCGACTTCAGCCACTATGTTGATGTATCTAATAATCTGGCCCCTGGTTGTAGGGGTCAGTGTTTTGAGGACCAGAGAATATGTGTTTTTTAATCTCATGCAAGAAAACAGAGATTAAAAGATATTATTTTCATGGTTGCAGCTGCTCTTCCGAAAGTAGATCTTGATAATGCTTAGATTGTTTTTAATTCGCTCAGTTCATCGCTCCCCTGCCATTTTAATTCACGTTGTCGTAACACAGTATTGCTTGGTTACTCCTGTTTGGTGTCTACTTCTGACGCGTAACTTTTAACAAACCTCCTACTTCCTGTCTGATGTTATTCAGTTCCTGGTGTTTTCACAACATGTTTGCTGACTTCCTGCTGTGCCCCGTTAGGGAGGACGAGGAGAGCTTGCGGCATAAAATCCGTGCTGACCACGAGCGTGCCCTGCAGGAGGCCAAGGAGAAGCTGAAGAAGTCCCGGGACGAGCTCCGGGCTGAGATCCAAACGGAGAAGAGCAAGGTGGTGCAGGAACTGAGGAAGAAGGATGGGCCCAAGCCACTCCCCCCGGTCCCCATGCCCAAGGTGGTGGGGGTCAACGATGGGGATCCTGGGGATCCGGAGGTCAAGGAGAAACGGGATAAGATCCGAGAGGTAAGAGGGTGGGTCTTAGTGTGTGTGACCGGTGCGTCCAGTGTGACCCATGTATGATGTCACTATTTTCATCACATTTCCCATAGTGGCGACCCTTAGACTGCAGTTTAGGTGCCATGACCAGACCAGATAACTGAACCCCTAATGCATCGGGGACATGTCATCACAGCCCACAGGCGTGCGTCTCTAATAGTTCAGATGCTATGTCAGTGGTGTTGCATGGAGACGGACCGAGGTGAGACCTCTCCTCCATCCATCTACACAGTGACTCTGTATCAGCCATTCCTGAACGCTGCTTGTACTCAGAACAATCACTGCAGCGCAGCCTGGCCGTGTCACATTTTAATCCTGCCTTTGTCTCACAAGGCGCCTTTTGTTTCCTGTATGATTCTAATTCAAAGTGCGCGCTGCGATACTCTCCCAAATGAGGTGATCTCATAGCTGTGTAGCAGCTGCCTGATTGCTTTGCGATTGTGAGCTTAAATCGTATCTCTGTAGACGACACAGTTACCAAACACAGTCACCAGACACAGTGTTTTTTCCTCACGCTCGTTGTGCCGTGGCAGAATGTGTCGGGGGAATGTGACGTGACCTTAATGTCCACACATATATTAGATGTAGAGATATGTCATGATCAGCCTGTCTTGACAACAATAATTACATATATTCTGTGTGGACAGGGGCGGTTCTGTGTGGACAGGGGCGGTTCTGTGTGGACAGGGGCGGTTCTATGTGGACAGGGGCGGTTCTAATGCTACCACCTTTCGCAGCATTGGCACATTTAACCACCCAGAAAAAGTCTCTCTATACAATGGACTGGTGCTTTCTCTGCACATTATTACATCTTTATGATTCACCGTTATCAATTTTGCGATGACTGCCAGTCTAGGTGACTTTCAGGTGATTTAGATGGCGATTGGTGGAAATGTGTTTTTCTATGAGTGTCATGTGAGGAATTGAGCTGCAGTGTTTTGCACGTAAAATGACTTGCACATAGAAAACAGGTATTAGTACAATGAAGACATGTTCATCTAGACCAAAATAGAAACTGGAATGAGTTGTTTTGACTCGATTAGTAACTCTGTCTTTGACAAGGACCGGTGATTGCTAGCCGTTCATTCACCTTTGTCAGGAAATGAGGGCTTTTATTGGAAATAGACTGGATTTGTCGGTCTGCGGCAGCCACTCAGGCTTTTGTCATTAGATAAATGCAGTGGTTCTTTCAAAAAATAAATGATGGTTGATATTAAAATGTCTTATAATGGCAAGTGTTTTAGCATTTAATCTTTTTTTGAGGAACATCTACAATTTAAATTGAAACGTTAAATACAATCCATAGGTAGGTATTGTTGTTTGACTGAATGATTTGTGACCTAAATAAAATCATTAATCAGATTTTATTACAGTTGAGCAGGTGGCTTAAGTTCTGAACGTGTTGCTCTGCTTGTTAGCGGCACGCGTTCCCCGTGGAGCTGGTGGCTGGGTACAGTGACTGTAAGGCTAACATACATCAATAGCTGAAGCAGGGATTTAAAATGGGATCTAAATGGTGGCTGTACAGAGATGGATGGGCCCATAAAGACACCACTCAGATGGAGATGTGGAGTCTGCCGAGAGCAGAATAAGGGCCCCTCCTTCCTCTTTTCTTCTCTCTCACCCAACAATTCACAATTTCTCCATCCTTCTGTCCCCAGTGTGCATGACAGATGCCCCTTATTGGGGTTTATACAACACACACACACACACACACACACACACACACACAGAGAAGGAGTCTGGACAATGTTTGTGCATGTACACAGGTGTGTATATATCCCACCTGTCCTGATGACTAGGTGAAGCACTCTGTGTACAGCCTGCTCTTAGCGTTGCTGTCTGTCATACACCCACCACTGGTTTTAGCATTGGTTAATGAAACTGATGTGTAATGGGGTTTATTAATATACTGTTGAGATCTGAGATGATGTTCCGAGGAACCTCTTTGTTTTTTGAGAAACTGAACAGTAGGCATCAGCACATGATAAACATGAGAAAATAAGATCTGTTATTTGCAGCACAAGGTTAGAGCCCTGTTTCCTCCATCTGATGCAACTCTCCTCTGTGCCACAGATCCATCTTCTGAGAATGGTTTCTGCACAGTGTGATGCACACTTAGTCTGACACTGCCATACATCTGGTACAGCGGTACCCTAAATACTGCCATGCATCTGGTACTGCCGTGCATCTGGTACAGCGGTACACTAAATACTGCCACGCATCTGGTACTGCCGTGCATCTGGTACTGCGGTACACTTAATACTGCCATGCATCTGGTACTGCCATATCTGGTAAAGCGTTACACTTAATACTGCCGTGCATCTGGAACTGCCATATATCTGGTAAAGCGTTACACTTAATACTGCCGTGCATCTGGTACTGCCATATCTGGTAAAGCGTTACACTTAATACTGCCGTGCATCTAGTACTGCCATATCTGGTAAAGCGTTACACTTAATACTGCTATACATCTGGTACTGCCGTGCATCTGGTTTTAGAGCCAAATATTGCCATCATAGTTCTAGTTGTTTGATCACTTGGTATAAACCTGGAACATCATCTTAATGTGTGATAATGTTCTAGATAATGCACTGATTAAAAAATTAAAGCTGAACATTAAAGTGGTTTTGAAACATTTGCAACGTTCTGACAATTTCGAGGTGCAGCCTGTGTCTAAAACAGTGTAGTTGGTGTATATTCTATGCGCAGTTGCCAGCCAACCCTGCGCTCTCTGATCGAACACCTCTCTGAATATGTATGACTTGTTAAGTGTGGGCTTGCTTTTGGTCCGATGGCCGTTTTGCAGTCTTTGAACGCATCTCTAAAATTAGACGGATGGTGAGAACAAGACGGGCTGAAAAGACTTGTCATGTAATCAATCTGGATGGTGCTAGCATTGATTAGCACTTGGTTGAGAGAGTGTGACAGGAACTGGCACTGGAAAAACCTGGGGACCCTAATGCTGCTCATCTCAGAGCTGTTGCCTAGCTAGCGTAACCTCACTGTCGTTGTCATCAGGCGAGACGCTGTGTTCAAACAAATAAAGAAAAGGAGCGCTCTGTGGATATTCTTCCCTGCCTGGATTAGCGTAGGGGGCTGAGAGCGCAGATGAGAGATGAGTGGTCGGAACTGGGGGGAGATTTTCTTAAGTTCCATGTCGTCATCTTCCTGGCTTGCTGTGCTGTGTGCAGCCTGCCTCACAGCCTACCTCACAGCCTGCCTTACACCCGGTCTTAGTGCCTGCGTCCAGGGCCTTGGCTGCCTTACGAGACTTTTTATGATATCGACTCTGTGTGATGCTAATGAGCGCCTGTTTATAGGAAACTGCACGCATGAGAGCTTTTGTTTCAAGTCTTTACTGGATTGATTGAATTTACTTTGCCCCATAACTCTTTGTTTAATTTTTACGTCTGTACTTCTGTTTTCCTAACCCAGGCAATTTGGGTATTATAATTTAGTAATACAGGCGGTATCCTTTCATGGAAGGTGAATTGTTCTGTGGGAATTGGGTTCTGATGTCCATGCCTTTTGTGTGACGGCTTGCCTTAGGAACCTTTAATGGTGGTACCGGCCAACTCTGTGATACTAAATGTTCTCCCAGGAACCATCTGTAATCAGCCCGGCCTTTGATCCGGGGTCTTCTCAACCTTCGTTAGGAACTGTTAAGTCCTGGCACGAAGAGACGGGAGACAAGTCTCTTTGTTTCGGGGTCTATAGAGGTCAGTAAAGGTGTACATTGGCCTGCGATAGTGGCACCCTAGTGGGGTTGGGGGTGAGGGGTACGACTGGATAGCACAGGTTCAATGCCAACATCATGGCTGAGCATATGCCCTGCATGTGGAGAGAGGAGGGTTTGGTCAAGAGAGGGCTGTACTGGTTTACACACACACACACACAGTACCCAAGGTCAAAGAGACACCGAGATAAGAAAGCGCCGGGAGGCAGGGAGATGAACACAGAATACCAAAGAAAAGGCAATGTTCAGTGAAGACAAAATGCCTGTGGTAATGGACCCAGGGAGCTATAGAGGATGGCTAGTTATCTGAAGGCAAACGAATCTCAGACCAAATCTCTTCTCTCTTGTTGTATCGACTACAGTATTTTACAAGGACACAACCGGAATGTGTTGACCTGGCTGCTAGAATATTCTGTCAGTTGGGTAACTGAGGAACTCGCTACATGCCATGGAATTAGCAAAGTCTATGCCGATCTGAGCTATTGTACTGTCTGCTTTTGTAGAGATTCTCTCACCTGGGCAGCCGTTAATGCATTTACCGTGGAGTGCAAATCTAATGCTAAAATATCATTGCCGTCGTGTGTCTTCTGACGAGCCGCACATTCATCTTGGAGCATATTGGACCATTCGATGGTCGAGGCTGGAGGGAAGTCTGGCTGACTCCAGAGGTTACCTGGGGCAGCAGTCATACCTCCAGCTGTACAGCAGACCACCTCACAAGCCCAACGTTATGGTCCCTCGGCCGCCCTCACATCTCTGATATCGGATTTGCTCTGTCTGATCTGTGTGTTGGGGTGTCATTGGTAGGTGTCATTCAGCTGGTTCAGGTGAGCTCCTGTTCAGTTACACTCAGACTTTGTCTCGCTCGTCGTCTCTCTATTGCATACACTTCCCCTCTTCCTTTCTCCTTCTCTGATCTTCTTCTTCGTTCTGAGGGCTTGGCGTTCTCTCTGGCAGTCTCTCATAATGTATTCCTTCTCTATTACTTTGCCTCCACTTCAGTTCTGGTCCGTCTTGCTTCTCCAGGAAGTGGTCCAAGTGAAGTGATTTACTCTAAGAGGATGTCACCCTCACGATTCTTCGGGAGGCACGTTGTGGAAATGTCATCTGCCGACTGGGGAAAATAATGTCTTAATGTAACGCGACCAGTGCAGAACAGACAACGTGACGCTCCTCCACCACCTCCTCCTCCTCCACCACCTCCTCCTCCCAAAGGCATCTGATGTTCAAAACAAAAACAGGACTCACAACACCGGAGCGCGGCGATTAGGAAATGACTAGGACCTTGTGAGCACATGATGAAACATGTGCCACATCAGTGTGTATTTACGGCAGGATTGCATTGGTAGGGATGTCTTGTCAGACATTCAGCCGGAAATCTTAATAAAAAGAGGCACACATTTAAAGCCTGGTTTATACCTGGTTCCAATATGCATCCTTAGTGCTGATTGTTGCCACATTATCATGTGTACGTGATGGAAAAAAATCTGATCTGATCTCTCAAATGTAAACAGACAGGACTAGGAAGATGGATTACTTCAAGGTTCTGGTTTCACCCGGGCTGGATTGTAGGCAGGGTTGGGCGAATAATGTGACATGATTAATAAATCCACAGAGGTGATATCCACACTGCTCCCTATGAAAATGTGAAGAGGGACTAATCAACTATCTGCCTTGATTTGAGGAAGGAAGGGGGAGCTTATATTAACACGACGGCAATAATATTTCAGCATTAGATTTGCACTCCACGGTAAATGTGGGCTGAAGGCAAATGTTCGTCCATACCATAGATATAAATGGCCATGTGCGCATAGAAATGGCCATGTGCGCTGACTGGGGCGGGGGGTTCTGATATGGGTTCTCTAACTGCTAGACTGGCTTCTCTAACTGCTAGACTGGCTTCTCTAACTGCTAGACTGGCTTCTCTAACTGCTAGACTGGCTTCTCTAACTGCTAGACTGGCTTCTCTAACTGCTAGACTGGCTTCTCTAACTGCTAGACTGGCTTCTCTAACTGCTAGACTGGCTTCTCTTAACTGCTAGACTGGCTTCTCTTAACTGCTAGACTGGCTTCTCTTAACTGCTAGACTGGCTTCTCTTAACTGCTAGACTGGCTTCTCTTAACTGCTAGACTGGCTTCTCTAACTGCTAGACTGGCTTCTCTTAACTGCTAGACTGGCTTCTCTTAACTGCTAGACTGGCTTCTCTTAACTGCTAGACTGACTTCTCTTAACTGCTAGACTGGCTTCTCTTAACTGCTAGACTGGCTTCTCTTAACTGCTAGACTGGCTTCTCTTAACTGCTAGACTGGCTTCTCTTAACTGCTAGACTGGCTTCTCTTAACTGCTAGACTGGCTTCTCTTAACTGCTAGACTGGCTTCTCTTAACTGCTAGACTGGCTTCTCTTAACTGCTAGACTGGCTTCTCTTAACTGCTAGACTGGCTTCTCTTAACTGCTAGACTGGCTTCTCTAACTGCTAGACTGGCTTCTCTAACTGCTAGACTGGCTTCTCTTAACTGCTAGACTGGCTTCTCTAACTGCTAGACTGGCTTCTCTTAACTGCTAGACTGGCTTCTCTTAACTGCTAGACTGGCTTCTCTTAACTGCTAGACTGGCTTCTCTTAACTGCTAGACTGGCTTCTCTTAACTGCTAGACTGGCTTCTCTTAACTGCTAGACTGGCTTCTCTTAACTGCTAGACTGGCTTCTCTTAACTGCTAGACTGGCTTCTCTTAACTGCTAGACTGGCTTCTCTTAACTGCTAGACTGGCTTCTCTTAACTGCTAGACTGGCTTCTCTTAACTGCTAGACTGGCTTCTCTAACTGCTAGACTGGCTTCTCTAACTGCTAGACTGGCTTCTCTAACTGCTAGACTGGCTTCTCTAACTGCTAGACTGGCTTCTCTTAACTGCTAGACTGGCTTCTCTAACTGCTAGACTGGCTTCTCTTAACTGCTAGACTGGCTTCTCTTAACTGCTAGACTGGCTTCTCTTAACTGCTAGACTGACTTCTCTTAACTGCTAGACTGGCTTCTCTTAACTGCTAGACTGGCTTCTCTTAACTGCTAGACTGGCTTCTCTTAACTGCTAGACTGGCTTCTCTTAACTGCTAGACTGGCTTCTCTTAACTGCTAGACTGGCTTCTCTTAACTGCTAGACTGGCTTCTCTTAACTGCTAGACTGGCTTCTCTTAACTGCTAGACTGGCTTCTCTTAACTGCTAGACTGGCTTCTCTAACTGCTAGACTGGCTTCTCTAACTGCTAGACTGGCTTCTCTAACTGCTAGACTGGCTTCTCTAACTGCTAGACTGGCTTCTCTTAACTGCTAGACTGGCTTCTCTTAACTGCTAGACTGGCTTCTCTTAACTGCTAGACTGGCTTCTCTTAACTGCTAGACTGGCTTCTCTTAACTGCTAGACTGGCTTCTCTTAACTGCTAGACTGGCTTCTCTTAACTGCTAGACTGGCTTCTCTTAACTGCTAGACTGGCTTCTCTTAACTGCTACTGCTAGACTGGCTTCTCTACTGCTACTGCTAGACTGGCTTCTCTACTGCTACTGCTAGACTGGCTTCTCTACTGCTACTGCTAGACTGGCTTCTCTACTGCTACTGCTAGACTGGCTTCTCTACTGCTACTGCTAGACTGGCTTCTCTACTGCTACTGCTAGACTGGCTTCTCTACTGCTAGACTGGCTTCTCTACTGCTAGACTGGCTTCTGTAACTGCTAGACTGGCTTCTGTAACTGCTAGACTGGCTTCTGTAACTGCTAGACTGGCTTCTCTAGCTACCCGACTGTTGGAGCGGCCCTCTTTAGAAAGGCTTTTTCATCAGTGTTGTAAGCTAGCTGCACATGATCTATTGGCTATGGTATCATGTAAACCGGTAGAACACGACTGGCTGGTTATTTGGGTATTAATGGGAGTTCGCTAAAGGCAACAATGATCTCTTCATCTGTCTCCAATTAGCGTCCATTATTGTGATGGTGACTGATCCTATTAAAGACAACAGGCATTAAAAGGTGCTTTGACCCGACTCAGACGGCTTTTGCTGTATCATTGCGGTGTGCCGATTTCCACTGGTTTTGCTGATGCAGGCTGTTCTTTTCTGTCGCGGTGTGACCTGTGAATCCCTCCTCAGGTCTTCCCTGAGCCAAGGCTTACCTCAGCCGGGCAAGAATGTGGATGTCTGAGACCTCAAACCAGACCAGTTCCAGTGCCAACAAATCTCTTTTCAAAGCCAGATAGAAATGCTTGCCATGCCAATAAACACGCTAACCGCTGGCTCACACCCTAAACGTCTATGTGTTCCCTTAACAGTGCACTTCAATTTTCCCATTGGAAATATGGTTCCAGTGTAGGGAATATGGTTCCAGTGTAGGGAATATGGTTCCAGTGTAGGGAATATGGTTCCAGTGTAGGGAATATGGTTCCAGTGTAGAGAATATGGTTCCAGTGTAGGGAATATGGTTCCAGTGTAGGGAATTTGGTACCAGTGTAGGGAATATGGTTCCAGTGTAGGGAATATGGTTCCAGTGTAGGGAATATGGTTCCAGCGTAGGGAATATGGTTCCAACGTAGGGAATAGGGTTCCAACGTAGGGAATAGGGTTCCAACGTAGGGAATAGGGTTCCAACGTAGGGAATAGGGTTCCAACGTAGGGAATATGGTTCCAGCGTAGGGAATATGGTTCCAGCGTAGGGAATATGGTTCCAGCGTAGGGAATCGGGTTTCAGCGTAGGGAATAGGGTTCCAGCGTAGGGAATATGGTTCCAGCGTAGGGAATATGGTTCCAGCGTAGGGAATATGGGTCCATTTAGGACAGACTGTGGCAGCAGATCAACGAGTATCTGCACTAAAGTTGTCATTCGATATGTGCTGAGGGAGGTAACGTAACCTGTGGAAGCCTGTAGTCACACAATTAAGCACTCCTATTGGCTCTTCAAATCAGACGATGACGGTTTTTTTCATGGCCGTTGGACTGCTGGCTCTTTATCGACACTTCAATTTCATTTGGCGTCCGTTATGTAACAAGAAGCTGTCAGTGAGTCATGTTGTACGCAGGGAAAGGACCAATAAGTGTATGCAGTCAAATGTTAATGTTCATTTGTACATTATTTTATTCCAACATGGGTCATACTGTTGGCTTGAAAAGAAACGGCCACTTGGCGGTGGTCTTCCTGAACCTCTGAAGCCAATGGTTAACTCATGGTTAAGCTGTTTCCTGCTTTCGGTGTGTGCCATGGTGGAACGCCAAAGAGCCAAGAACACAATGAATATCCTAGCCATCTGTTTAATGTGTTTTGGCCCTTGGTGCTGCTGGGAGAAAAGGGAAAAGTTATAGAGTGGAGGAAGGGGGCGGGATAAGTTAGAGAGTGGAGGAAGGGGGCGGGAGAATTAAGAGAGTGGAGGAAGGGGGCGGGAGAATTAAGAGAGTGGAGGAAGGGGGCGGGAGAATTAAGAGAGTGGAGGAAGGGGGCGGGAGAATTAAGAGAGTGGAGGAAGGGGGCGGGAGAATTAAGAGAGTGGAGGAAGGGGGCGGGATAAGTTAGAGAGTGGAGGAAATGGGCGGGAGACTATTTGGAGCGGTTAAGACAGACTATTTAGGAATGATAATGTTAGACACATAAAGAGGAAGACCTTTAGATCAGTGCTTAGTGAAGATTCTCTGTCTGTTAGCAGTGTCTTGTGGTTTCCCTTTGATCTGGGTCACCTCGCTCTTTATCAGCAACCACTCTATTCCTATCAAGGCTTGTCTCACAATCTTGTCTTTTTAATTTACTCTCCCTCACTTTATTTTCAATCCAGCTCTTACAGCTTCTGGAAAGGTCATGTTCAGTATACAACCTTGTTTTTATCCACGAGATGAATGTCTAGCCAGCGTCGTGATAAAACTTACAACCTTGTCTGAATTGAAATAGTCACAGTCACCAATAAACACACCCATACTTTCTATCATGTCCACTGGGCCCTGGTGGTAGATGTGTGGTCAAGGACTTAGAAGCCAAGTGACAGAGTTATGGCCCGACCGGGGGCTTGTGGGTATCTATGGCTGGAGGTTGTGGGGCTGTCACTTTCAGTAGCATCCGTGTCCAAAACGAGGAGGTGTTGTGTTCTCAGCCCGTCAATATTACGTACGATCCATAGCATGTGTCCGATGGAAACCCGTGCCCTCGTTTTGGTTCTGTCATGTATTGTGGGTGCATGGCTTTATGACTGGTTCATCTCGTTGTGCACCACAGGCTGTTTTGTTTGTTGAGTCTAACCAGCGCTGTGTGCGTTCTTTGCAGATGATGAAGCACGCATGGGACAGCTACAGGCAGTATGGATGGGGACACAATGAGCTGAAACCCCTGGCCAAGAAAGGACATTCCACCAATATCTTTGGTAAGTGAAACGTCCATATTGTTGACATACACACACACACACACACACACACACACACACACACACCCCCTGTGCTTTTCATATACACAGTCCCTCAGAAATACACAACCGCCATGATCACTCAGTCCCACCCAACCATCAACCTCAATCTCTCCAACCCTATATAGCCGTCGGTGGTTCCTTATTGAGCTGCTTTCTAAGAACTTGGACTGTGGCTGGTTCCCGGGGCCTGTGTTCTTGACTGTGTGATGCTATCATACACTCGTTGTGCAGTGACCATGACAACATTCACTGGATCAAACTGTCCACAGCCCTGTGCCTTGTTTGATGCGATGCATTGCTGCGGCGGGATTTCCTCTACTGGATCTCTGTGATTGTGGCTGGATGGATAGATGGATGTTAGGGCTGGTTAGTGGTCTGCCAGGGCGTCGACCAGAGGACGCTCGTAGGGAGGAGACCCGGGAACCGCCACGGGCAGCTCCATTACCTCCCGCTTCCCTCCAGCCTCTGTCATTATTTCATTACGTTCCAGAGGAACGTGTTGGACGAGGCTTTTAGCCTCCCTTCAGCCCCTCTCCTATCTGCGTCTCGTACCCACAATGCATCGTGTCACCGCAGAACAGCCAGTTTGCATATCGTCTCAGCCTCTCTCTCTCCGCGAGGCCTTTGTGTGCCAGACAAAGAGGAGAGATAGGTTGGTTGTGTCTATGCTAAACCCGCTATGGTAATGCTACAGGTCTGGATTGGTAACAAGAGAAGTGTGAGTTTTTTGTGCTTGTGGCACCACCCGTCTCTGTCCCAGGACCTGGGAAATGATTCTGTTCTCACACTGAAATTGATATGGACGGCCAATCATCCACCTGTTCACCTGTGCAGACTAGATGAGCTGGTCAGCTTGTTGCCCGAAATTACACACATAGAGGCGCTAGTAATGGAAGTAATGACAATGTCTGGGTGGTCAAATTTAAAAGTCTTTGTTTGAATAAATATCACAGAGAGAATTTTTACTACGAATGTCTTTTTTCCCGGTGGATATCGGTGACATTTTGTTTTAAGTGTCTGTACATGAATATGATTAATTGTGATAAGCCCTGCTGGATCACACAGGATAATGCTATATATATATATTTACCTCTGGGACTTTTATATATACTTATATCTCAGAAATGACTCTAACCGATTTTGTTTAATGCTACTGAATAAAAGAGGCTCGGAAAATAAACACTGTGGACAGCCTCCTGATTAGCTGTAGACTGGAATAAAGGAAGATGGAGAATAAACACTTAGGACAGCCTCCTGATTAGCATGAAATAAAAGAAGAATGGAGAATCCTCATACTGTGTCCATTTATACCAGGCTATCTGTCCCAGACTAATAAAACGATGACCCCAAATCAATCCTCAATCTTGACCAAATAGCAGAACAGTAGTGTCATCAAACTCTGCTTGTATGCCCAGATTCTGTCAAAATATCTCACTCAAATCTCGTTATCTTGTGCTCACCGGCCGTTATATATCATTACGTTTCAACTATGTTGCCTTGCCACAAGCATCACTAGTGTAAGACTGTGTGACCATTTGGATATGTTTAAATGTACTTAATGAATAAAGGTGATTCTGAGCCTTCCTGTATGCCTACACCTTTTCTCTCCTCTGCCAATCCAAATCACACCCTTCCCGCTCGTTTTAGAGCCTAGAAATCTTAGCCACCCCCCAGCCCTCAAAGCTGTATGTCTCAGTGTAAGCGCGCCCCTGCGAGTTACCATGGCAACAAATCGGTTGAGGGCTGCTTTTGAGAAGGCTGAGACCTGAACAATGTCTGTTTCTTAGGAGGAGGAGCGTAATATTTTTCGAAGAATATGTCCTTCTAAAAGTGCCTATAACACACAAGGGTCCCCTCCTATGACTTTCACTTGAGACCCAAGGGCGTGGGGGGGTGTAATGTTGTCTGCGGTGTCTGCCTCTAGCTAGCGGTGTCTGCCTCTAGCTAGCGCTGTCTGCCTCTAGCTAGCGCTGTCTGCCTCTAGCTAGCGCTGTCTGCCTCTAGCTAGCGGTGTCTGCCTCTAGCTAGCGGTGTCTGCCTCTAGCTAGCGGTGTCTGCCTCTAGCAATCGGTGTCTGCCTCTAGCTAGCGGTGTCTGCCTTTCCTCCAGCCAGGATGCCTTATCAATATGACAGGGCTGGAACCGCACCTTGCATCACAGGACCTTCTGTGTGTGTGGTCCTAAGACCCAGAGGTGAGGACAGCGAGTTCTAACACACTCAAGGCCTGTATTGGGTTTCTGTGGGCTTAGTGTTTACCTTGTTGAGGTCACACGGTGGTTTAGCCTGGAAGTCACTCCTGAGTGAAACGTCAACGTCAAACGTCTGTGTGTAATCATCGCTGGTGGGATCAGGTTCCTCACTTCCTCTGCCTGTGTCTCTCTTAACAGTTATCTGAAAGTCAGTCCCGTAAACTGAGCACACATTGAAAAATGTTGAACTCTGCAACGGAGGTTAGGCATTGGTCAGAGCGTCGCGAAGTTCGACCATTGGTCAGAGCAGGGTCGAGGTCAGCAATTGGTAGCCTGATGGCCCTGTTTCTCGACACAGGTGGGGGAGCAAACGGCTCTGATCTGTAAACACACAGCCTCTACAGTTCACAGGACACGTTTCTCTCGTGTGGGGACAGTGTTGGTATGCATTGATCGGCCCCGTAAACTAGATGGAAGGACGCTTCAATGGCCAGGCAGTCCCATGGGAGGGTTAGGCAACATGATATACACAACAATATATCAGCATCCTTATCACGTCTAAAACAGCGTTGGCACGGCCAAAAAAACGCCATGGTTAATGAATGTTGCCGTTGACCCTCTGTTGACACTTGTGTGAGTGAGCTTGTTTGCAGTGTTTGTAGAGCCCTTCGCATCTGCTTACTCAACATTGAGCACTGGCTGCCTTTGTCTTTTGTTGGCGTTCAGTACATGTCTTCTCGTGTCGCTCTCCAGAGGATATTATGCAACCTGAACTACGTCTCATTCCGAACGCCGCCTCCCTTTGCCTTCTGTTCACTCGGCTTCACCGACCTGATAGGCTGATGCGTGACGATGACCTCGCAAAGGGCGCTGCCTTTGTTGCATTGTGGAATGGGATGAGCGAGGGAATGTGATATGGACACCTGCTTGCCCTTCCTAAAACCCCAGCAAGCACGGCAATGCTCACGTTGTATTACCGTCCCATAGTGGGATTCAGGATGTCTACCAGGAGGCGTGACTCCATGCGGCCGTGCCCTCTGCGTCTGGCTCCCTGCTCTTTGCTGGGTGAGCTCCCAGAGCTGTTGCCATAGCGATTAAAGGGGCAGCTGAGTTCAGGTTTGTTTGAGCGACCGATCATCCCTCAGACCAGAGCTGCAGATTAAACAGTCTTTGATTCCCAGGCTGGCTAATCAACCACAGACATTCAGTCCATATTTCCAGGGCTGCAACGGTTTGCCAAACCCACAGCACAGTGATTCATGGCGGTTTCAAGGTCACAGTAAGGTGATTCATGGTGGTTTCAAGGTCACAGTAAGGTGATTCATGGCGGTTTCAAGGTCTCAGTAAGGTGATTCATGGAGGTTTCAAGGTCTCAGTAAGGTGATTCATGGAGGTTTCAAGGTCTCAGTAAGGTGATTCATGGAGGTTTCAAGGTCTCTAAGGTGATTCATGGTGGATTTAGGGTCACAATATGGTGATTCATGGTGGTTTCTGGGTCTCTGACACTGAAACCACAATTGATCACCTTACAGAGACCCCGAAACCACCATGAATCATCGTACTGAGACCGTGAAACCTCCATGAATCACCCTACATTGACACTGAAACCACAATTTATCACCTTACAATGTAGGGTGATTCGTGGTGGTTTCAGGTTCTCTGTAGGGTGATTCATGGAGGTTTCAGGGTGTCAGTACGGTGATTCATGGAGGTTTCAGGTCTCAGTGTGGTGATTCATTGTGGTTTCAGGGTCTCTGTAGGGTGATTCATGGAGGTTTCAGTGTATCAGTGAGGTGAAATTGATTGTCAACAGTTGCAGAAGATCAGTTTTTAGGTTTTACTTTTATTCTCTAATTTAGGAAGAATACATAATGCCCGATAAGAGCACACTCTAAAATAAAAGTAAACGTGGCACAAACCACAAAATGTACAGTCATATAGTGCGAGTCCACCTGTTTGCTAAAATAGGTAAGAGAAGGACATTTGTAAGGTGATGACACCCTCTGTTCTCCACAATAGAATACGGGTGCATATCTGTGCTTCTATGGCACCCATTGCTCTGGGATTTCTTTCATTTGCCTGGACCGCTTTAGGGCTGATATAATATCTCAGTGTCACAGTGTAGCTATATATCAAAATGTATTCATACAGGTTCAGGTGGGAGCGGTAAAGAGCCCCCTATATGGTATTGTATGGTATTGTTGTACATTGTGTTCTGTGACAGAACCATGTACCACCGGCCTCCGTCCTGCGGGGTAGCATGAATTTATATGTTATTAATGCTTATTTTTATGAATGTACTTCATCAAACACTGGGGGTCTGTCCCATGGTGGAAAAATTCCCTTAACTCTTCAGGTTTCAGCCTGCTTGTTAGTCAGTTGGTTGTTTTCCCAGCATGCTCGTTGTGTGATCAGTTCCCAGATCGGAATAGCGCACTGGTGCATTCTGGGAAGCGCTGTGAATCGGGCCCTGGCAACGTGCCCTGGGGAGAGAGGTCTGATTCACGCACCGGGCACGGCGGGAAGAAAAGCCTGACATAATATACATACCAGCATCACCTTCCAGAGGGATAGGAGAGGGGGGAACATAAAGGGGAGTGAATCAGAGAGAGAGAGAGAGATGTGGTGGGGATATAAAGAGATATGTGATGGAGGAGAAAAAAAAACCCAGGTCTGTCTGTGGTCAGACTGTCGATAAGATTACAGGAGTAGAATTACACAGTGTTAACTACAGAGAGAGAGGATGGTCCAGCATACAGGCTGAGTCAATTTCCAGATAGGTCAAACAAATGGAGGTTTTGCGGTTTACATGTGGTCACATTTGAACCATAAATAATGTGAAGGATACATATTTGGAACAATGCGGAAAACAAGGATTGCCTCGAAAAACGTGCTTCACCGAAATAAAACATGAATTTGTCACGGTGAAATATGTAGAAATGCATGAAACTAAGTCCGCCATTGCTATAAGCTATCCTAGGGAACACTGTAGTGTATATAAAAGACGTGTGTGTTGTGAACCATTCCTCCAGTGTCTGTAAACATGAGTTGCTGTTTAAATTGACTAGGATGGATTCATCCAATCGTACCTCAGGGGACGTGAGATTGAGACAGCTAAGCCCCTCCCCCAGGGTTATATCCTCATCTCTCCTCCTCAATATTCATAAGGTCTTTACAATGTTCCGTTTTCCATCAGCCCTGATAACATCTCCGATTACACATATACTCTTAAGCTGATTGTCAAACTGTGTTCCCCGGGTGGGTAATATCCTTCTAATGAACAAAGTCATTTCCTTGTTGAATGAAGTCGCTGCTCTTGACGAAAATCACTCGGCTGTGGCAACATCCACCGTTTTAGGCTTTCATGGCCTGCCATGCCTGTTTGAACATTGATGTGCTGTGCTGGGCTTGGCTTGGCTAGGCTGTGCTTGGTGCTGTGCTGGGCTTTGCTGTGCTCTGCTTTTTTGTGCCTGTGCCAAGCCCAGCAGATCACTGAGCCAGATGTTTTAATAACCAATAGTGGGTGAAGCCTAAGAAGGTTCTGACTCTGTATTGAGGTCCAGAGACAATCATCTGTGGTGGGCTGAGTGAGAGCGCGGGTTGAAGCCTGGTGGTGGTGGTGGTGAAGCTGGTTAGAGCAGGTGCCCGCCTGTATCACATTTTCTCAAAGTGCAAAGGAACTCCCAAGTCAATACCCAGCACTCAGAAATGAGCAGACACCTCCAGCCAGCACGCCCTAACTCTACTCCAATAAGCTAGCACGCCCTAACTCTACTCCCATATGCTAGCACGCCCTAACTCTACTCCAATATGCTAGCACGCCCTAACTCTACTCCAATATGCTAGCACGCCCTAACTACTCCAATATGCTAGCACGCCCTAACTCTACTCCCATATGCTAGCACGCCCTAACTCTACTCCAATATGCTAGCACGCCCTAACTCTACTCCCATATGCTAGCACGCCCTAACTCTACTCCAATATGCTAGCACGCCCTAACTCTACTCCAATATGCTAGCACGCCCTAACTCTACTCCAATATGCTAGCACGCCCTAACTCTACTCCAATATGCTAGCACGCCCTAACTCTACTCCAATATGCTAGCATGTCCTCAGCTCTACACACATGGGAGTTGCTTGTGTGTGATGCACTTCTCATTTATTCATGTCTTGGTTTGTTTGTGCATTTCTGTCAGCGTGTTTGGGAGATTTTCGATTAGAGTGCTTCAAAAAGCCCATAGAACCTCTATTCATGATATCACTGGTTTTCAATTCCAGGCCTCTGGGCTCAGAGTACCACTGGATGTCATCTCAGCTCTCTAATTAGGGTTTGTCCTGGGA
>CM055731.1:20765076-20868385 GCA_029465975.1 Dallia pectoralis | reverse complement strand
GAGGATAACAGTTAGCAGAATATCATGACCTATATGGGGCAGAAGCTCTAGGATCAAATTAAACCAAAAGCCTAGCTTGCATTTAGCGTTGCTGGCTATCTCTTTGGAGGGACATGCTTGTCGTGACACATTTCTGAGATTTGAGTGATGTCTTCATCCCGTATCCTTGGAATGTTGTGCGGTTTTCCTGCAATCTACAGATGTACAGTCGCTATCCCGGCAGTCCTATCTGACATTTGAAAATGATCCAATAAACGGGGTCAGCTGGTATTGTGAATTTAATTTTAATCCATACGACATTTTACATAATGTCAACCCGTATCCACGTTCCCTCTGCTGGGCATTCTTCCATTAACATGTTTAAGAGTGGAAACTTCAGATCTATTCCTCCGTTGAACAATATGGGCCAATGCTTCAAGCTATTGAACTGAGCCACTTGTTGTCAATTCCCCACGACTCGTGTAGCTCTAAAATGTTTCGCATTTTCTATGAATATTTATATTCCCAGTGGCGGGTGCCGCTTGAAGCTGTTCTAGTAGTTCATGTATAGGAGACTCGGAATGCAGAGAGGGGTTTTAGGGAGAGGAATGCACTAAAACTGTGTCTCGCTCACTTCCACCAATTCATCAGTGTGCTGCAGCTTAGCGAATATTCATCAGGCCACGTATAGTGACAGGCGAGTCTCACAACACAGCCCACGGTTCTGTCGCTAACTCCCAATGGCTGGAGATGGGCCATCTAGAGGGAAATTGATTGAGAGATGTGACACACATGGTTGTCTGTTAACCCAATGCGTGCGTGCGTGCGTGCGTGCGTGCGCGCGTCGTCGAACACACACTAATGCATCCTTCTATTATTTAATAGACACGTACGCGCACACACACACACCAGTGGGTTTAGGGTTAAACTAAACACATTTCAGTAGTAGGTTGCACTGTAAAGAGGACGAGATTAAGGGAAGAAAGTGTGACAAATCCCTTTCCCATCTTCTCAAGGCTGTGACTTCAGCTCTGCACAAATGGATAGGATGTATGGCTTTAGTCTTTCTGATTTAACCGGTCCTCCAATGAATAGATTAGCCTACAACCAGAACATCGCTGGCAAATGTAGGTGAAAAGGTCATCTGTCCCTTTTTTGAATAAATCACATTTTCCGTAACAGGCTCTTGGAAGGCAATTCCATTAAGCGAAATGACAGATCCAGCTTGGTTTCACCTTTCCTAAGTCCTTGAGCTCGAAGTTAGCCACTGATAAATTGACATAATCACTTTTTGTGATTAGTCTACACACTGCATGCAGTGCCAGCGTTTGGAGAATCTGGTGACCTTTCCTTTCTTCTGCTGCTGCACTGATTGTATTGAAGTCTCTGTTCGCAATTCCCATCTGACTTCATCCACGTCCTGTTGTGTATTCCCTAAACTCTTCCTAAACTTTGCCACTATTGCCCAGAAGGCGTGAAGTAATGTGTTGAAACATTACACAGGATATGTTAATCTGAAAGCAGTCTGAAAATTGAAACTGGGCATTACAAAGGCTTTTGTTAAGAGATGTAGGGCGCAAAGGAAAGCCAAAAGCCAATTAGTCCCACTGGTTCTCAGTTCAAAGCCTACATGATCTCTGCTTTAGTCGTGCATATCAGTAAAAGGCAGGTTCTTTATAGTTCTTCTTTACAAAGGCGGAGCGAGTGCGAAGGCGGAGCGAGTGCGAAGGCGGAGCGAGTGCGAAGAGTGCAAAGATTACTTATCGAATATGATGTAAAGAGCGTCTGCTAAATGACTAAAATTACTCAAATGTAAAAGTCTATATGGAGTTGCCGTCAACTGATTTGATTTACAGCTGGACTGAGTCAATACTGTGACCAAGCCCTGTTGAGCTGTTGGACCACCGGTCAGTCTATGTGGAGTATGGTCTTAACATAGACTGACCGGTGGTCAAACAGGCTAAGGACTATACTCAACAGACTGACCGGTGGTCAAACAGGCTAGAGTATAGTCCTTAGCCTGTTTGACCACCGGTCAGTCTGTATGTAGAGTATTGTCCTTAGCCTGTTTGACCACCGGTCAGTCTGTATGTAGGGTATGGTCCTTAGCTTGTTTGACCACCGGTCAGTCTGTATGTAGAGTATTGTCCTTAGCCTGTTTGACCACCGGTCAGTCTGTATGTAGAGTATTGTCCTTAGCCTGTTTGACCACCGGTCAGTCTGTATGTAGGGTATGGTCCTTAGCTTGTTTGACCACCGGTCAGTCTGTATGTAGAGTATGGCTCAGCCAGACAAACGCCACATTCAGCCTGATCAACACGCTGTTTACAGAGACGACGATTGAGACGTGAGGATGTTGGACATTGGATGATGGAGGAAAGTGACAGATGGAAACGGCTACGATTGCAGAGGAAAGGATGTAAGAGGGGATAGATAGATAGATAGATAGATAGAAGCAGGAAAACAGAAAAATAATATCATATCCTTAAACCCCCTAATGCTTGACCATTCGCTCCCAAAATAGTTTTGTTTTGTCTTTTTTGTTCAAATGTACTGACATCGGAACTACCCGCGATGCACCAATGTCACATGGTTCAGGGAAGCCATTGAGCGAATCGTCAATGAGCTCTATGTTCACGTAATCTGAGGAATGCACTGGTGCCAATGCTGCTTAGCATAACTGAGATGTCTAAACCATAGATTTACTTGACTCTTGCATCCTAGTAGTAATCCTTGGCTTCAAGTGAGAATGCATAAGCACAAAACGCAAACATATACCAACTGTATAATATTCTAGTGGATCTTTGACGTCAGGTTTTTTCGTATCCACTTCAAGTGAACCCCATTGTCCTAAAAACCTTAAATATTAGCCATAGTCAGACCATCATGTAAGACGTGTGTTGACTAATGAACACAACTTTAGCATTCGAGCAGATGACTTAAGTGTTCAGGTTTAGTGCTAGTTAGAACCGCAGTGTTGATGCTTCGCTGTAAGGTAAAGTGATTTCTAGTGGCCTGCACACACCACCACCCTGGGCGGACTGCATCCGTTCCCTGGCCTCTGGAGAGGGGTGAGGGGTGTGACTGATTTGTGCTGTCAGTCAGGTTTTAATGAACATCCTCCTGGCCGTAGCAGCGTTCTGCTGCATTGAAGGTGAGCTAGTGATCTCTCTCTCGCGACTGGAATATGGCGGAAATTTCAATGACACTGAAACAGGGTTACATCACTTTATAGCTTTATCTCTGTACAGTGGTTTCAGGTCTTCATCGATGCATTGACACAACAGTGTACCGACGCAGAGGTCGAGTAAACGGACTGGGACGTACAGGAGTTTCACTGTGTAGATTGTAAGAGGTCAGTTTGCTGGGGTTACCGGTGATACGGGACCCTAACCCAGCATGTGTCTCTGTCCAGGTAATTCGCAGATGGGGGCGACAATCGTGGATGCCTTGGACAGCCTCTATATGATGGGTCTCCACGACGAGTTCAAGGACGGACAGGAGTGGATTGAGCAGAATCTGGACTTCGGTGTCGTAAGTAAAGCACAAAGTGTTGTAGTTAATGCACTCCGGCAGTAACAAACCCAATGCACTTAGCCATCTTCCTTTAGTCGGCAGTCTTCAGTACCATAATAAACCCACCTCCACAGAACAGAACCAGTAGACAACATGCTTGATTCCAACTGAACCCAGAAATCTAATAACAGCCACACAGCCCTGCGGGTGACTGGAGTATTATTCCCCCTGCCAGCAGATAGGAGCCTCACTTTTCATTCGTGGCTTGAGACAGAATGGTGTTTTATCTCTGTCCATTAGTGAAGCCTGTTGATACCTGAGAGGAGGACTAGGATTACTATCGTTGTCCAGCGTTGCCGTGATGAGGAATGGCCTGGTGTAGGAATGAACACATACTGGTTACCAGGAGACAGTAGTGGGAGTCATGGTGACAATGTGGGAGGGGCAAGCGTTGTTGATTGTGCTGATGAGGAACAGTGAGATAGATAGGCGGAGGAAACCGCCCCCAAACTAGATAGGATACTGGGCTGATGCTTTGCACAGACATCAGGCAACTTCTCTGTCTTTGCATCCCCTTGTCTTTGTGTGCTCTCTGCTATACTAATCTCCAGCCTTAGGCGGGGTACTGACCGCCCAGGTTAGGGTACTGACACCCCAGTGTGTGGATAGTAGGCAATGTGTTTGTAACCTGCCAATGCGGTGACCGAACTGGTCAGCTCTGAGGAAGGAGGAAAAGACATTAATGAGAGGAGCTGAATGAGGAGTGACATGAGGGGAGTGATGGAGAAGATGCAAGATGGAGGGAGAGAGGATGAGAGATGGAGGGAGCGAGAGGATGAGAGATGGGGGGAGCGAGAGAGGATGAGAGATGGAGGGAGCGAGAGAGGATGAGAGATGGAGGGAGCGAGAGAGGATGAGAGATGGGGGGAGCGAGAGAGGATGAGAGATGGAGGGAGCGAGAGAGGATGAGAGATGGAGGGAGCGAGAGAGGATGAGAGATGGGGGGAGCGAGAGAGGATGAGAGATGGGGGGAGCGAGAGAGGATGAGAGATGGAGGGAGGGAGAGAGGATGAGAGATGGATGGAGGGAGAGAGGATGAGAGATGGATGGAGCGAGAGAGGATGAGAGATGGATGGAGGGAGTGAGAGAGGATGAGAGATGGATGGATGGAGGGAGTGAGAGAGGATGAGAGATGGAGGGAGCGAGGATGAGAGATGGAGGGAGCGAGGATGAGAGATGGGGGAGGGAGTGAGAGAGGATGAGAGATGGAGCGAGAGAGGATGAGAGATGGAGGGAGCGAGAGAGGATGAGAGATGGGGGAGCGAGAGAGGATGAGAGATGGAGGGAGCGAGAGAGGATGAGAGATGGAGGGAGCGAGCGAGAGAGGTTGAGAGGGGGAGCGAGAGAGGATGAGAGATGGATGGAGGGAGCGAGAGAGGTTGAGAGATGGAGGGAGCGAGAGAGGATGAGAGATGGAGGGAGCGAGAGAGGATGAGAGATGGAGGGAGCGAGAGAGGATGAGAGATGGAGGGAGCGAGAGAGGATGAGAGATGGAGGGAGCGAGAGAGGATGAGAGATGGAGGGAGCGAGAGAGGATGAGAGATGGAGGGAGCGAGAGAGGATGAGAGATGGAGGGAGCGAGAGAGGATGAGAGATGGAGGGAGCGAGAGAGGATGAGAGATGGAGGGAGCGAGAGAGGATGAGAGAGATGGAGGGAGCGAGAGAGGATGAGAGATGGAGGGAGCGAGAGAGGATGAGAGATGGAGGGAGCGAGAGAGGATGAGAGATGGAGGGAGGGAGCGAGAGGATGAGAGATGGAGGGAGGGAGCGAGAGGATGAGAGATGGAGGGAGGGAGCGAGAGGATGAGAGATGGAGGGAGGGAGCGAGAGGATGAGAGATGGAGGGAGGGAGCGAGAGGATGAGAGATGGAGGGAGCGAGATATGATATGCAGTGAAGGGTGAGGCAGTCTGGTCACATGATATGCAGTGAAGGGTGAGGCAGTAGAGATACAGAGACAAGTCACCCCTCCTCAGGAGGAGGAAAGATTGATGAGAGGTTGAGACCAAAGAGGGAGGATGAGCGATGGAGGAGAGAAGCCTGAGGAGGGGTGACTTGTCTCTGTATCTCTCCTGCCTCACCCTTCACTGCATATCATGTGACCAGACTGCCTCACCCTTCACTGCATATCATGTGATCAGACTGCCTCACCCTTCACTGCATATCATGTGACCAGAGCGTTTTCGGTATTTGCCGGTGAACCACTAAAGCCGTCATGGAAGTTAACCTCGTCTCTCGGAATCCCCTGATCTCCTTTTGTTCTCGCGCCTCGGATAAAAATAGCGTCTGCCAAATGACACAGAATCGCTTTCACGATTCTCAAAATAGTTATTGAGTAGCTTCTGTGGCTCTAGACTGATGACAGCCTCCTTTCTTCGGCTTCACTACAAATGTAGAGCAATGTGTTTACATCGAACCCCCCTGCTGCTCTATAATTTCTTCTTTCTTCCGGGCTTAAATGAGAGCATCGTTACTGACTCTATTAAAGACATCACTCTATGTCAAACTTAATTACGGGCTTATTGTTTAGAGGGGGGGAGGCTGTGGGTGAGAGAGAAGGACTGTGTGCACGTGTGCTCGTGCATGTGTTAATGCTAATGAATGATTAAATGGCTGCCATGTTGGCTTGTCCTTTGTAGTTAGTCATTGTTAGCTGGATGGCTCTTGGAAGGCCTGTGCTAAAGTGGCTTGCGAAATTAATTGTCACATTTTAAGAACGGCTGAATTAATGGAGTCCGTTAACCAATGCTGGGATGGTAATTAATAAACCGAAGTTTAGAGGAAGATCTGAATCGATTTGGAGATGAATGACTACAAGTTGTCCCCCTCAGATGAGATTAACCCGATTTAAATATGGAAGAACGTTGCTTTCAAATGATTTCAAAGAGGAAATTCTGACAGGTATTAAATGTTAAGAGTTTTATTTTTAAACCATTAAAAGCCAAGTAGGAGTAGTCGAAACACCGCAGGAGTGAGGAAGGAAATTCCATTTCTTATTCAAATGAACAGTTTCATTTTCTCCACATTTTATTTTAAACTTAACATATATAACATAAAATTGTGATATATAACATGGCCTTGGCCTTGAGACTCTAAATCCCCTTCCCCAGTTTACCTGCATGTAAGCATGTTGTACGTCACCCCCACGTTACTATTGATGTCCAGGAGTACATTTGGGAAGCTACATTTTAAATAGCTCAAGTCTTTTTAATTGGGCACCTACATTTCACTGCATGCTTTAAATGGGTGTTTGATGACAGCACTCTCCACCTGCCTCTTAAGCGGTGGTGTAAACAGGTAGTGGAGCTGACGGGTAGGTGACGGGGTAGGCAGATGGTGACACACCAGACCATACCAATAGATGATACACCAGACCATACCAATAGATGATACACCAGACCATACCGATAGATGATACACCAGACCATACCAATAGATGATACACCAGACCATACCAATAGATGATACACCAGACCATACCGATAGATGATACACCAGACCATACCGATAGACGATACACCAGACCATACCGATAGATGATACACCAGACCATACCAATAGATGATACACCAGACCATACCAATAGATGATACACCAGACCATACCACTAGATGATACACCAGACCATACCGATAGATGATACACCAGACCATACCAATAGATGATACACCAGACCATACCGATAGATGATACACCAGACCATACCGATAGATGATACCCCAGACCATACCGATAGATGATACCCCAGACCATACCGATAGATGATACCCCAGACCATACCGATAGATGATACACCAGACCATACCGATAGATGATACACCAGACCATACCGATAGATGATACACCAGACCATACCGATAGATGATACACCAGACCATACCGATAGATGATACACCAGACCATACCGATAGATGATACACCAGACCATACCGATAGATGATACACCAGACCATACCGATAGATGATACACCAGACCATACCGATAGATGATACACCAGACCATACCGATAGATGATACACCAGACCATACCGATAGATGATACACCAGACCATACCAATAGATGAGCCTGCACAAACAAGACAGTTTATCTTTGTGTCTAAATGCAGAACAGAGTGTTGGTGGAGTTAGCGTGTGCAATATATCTAATGTTGTTTTGGCACTGGTAGCACTATGCGGTCTCTTTGTCCCTCTCTCCCTCTCATTCACTCTCCATCTCTCACGTTCTCCCTCTGTATCTCTCTCTCCCTCCCTGTCTCCCTCTGTATCTTTGTCTCTCTTGCTCTCTCTCCCTCTCTTTGTCTCTCCATCTGATTAGTCTCTCCTCTCCTGTTTCTTCAGAACGCTGAGGTGTCTGTTTTTGAAGTCAACATCCGCTTCATCGGAGGACTGCTGGCCGCCTATTACCTTTCTGGACAGGAGGTAACTACTCACCTGGGATGTGTGTGGGGTGTGTTAGGGATGTTTTAATGTGTCTGTGTGTATCTGTGTGTGCATGCACAGATATGACAGGCTCCTGATGAAGCACCAGAGTTTGCTCTGCCCAACAGAATGCCAAAGAGGTAGAGAGGCTGAGTGAAATAACAAATGGGGTCAGATTAGAATGGGGATGGGGAGACGGTGGCGATGGGGAGACGGTGGCGATGTGGAGACGGTGGCGATGTGGAGACGGTGGCGATGTGGAGACGGTGGCGATGTGGAGACGGTGGCGATGTGGAGACGGTGGCGATGTGGAGACGGTGGCGATGGGGAGACGGTGGCGATGGGGAGACGGTGGCGATGGGGAGACGGTGGCGATGGGGAGACGGTGGCGATGGGGAGACGGTGGCGATGGGGAGACGGTGGCGATGGGGAGACGGTGGCGATGGGGAGACGGTGGCGATGGGGAGACGGTGGCGATGGGGAGACGGTGGCGATGGGGAGACGGTGGCGATGGGGAGACGGTGGCGATGGGGAGACGGTGGCGATGGGGAGACGGTGGCGATGGGGAGACGGTGGCGATGGGGAGACGGTGGCGATGGGGAGACGGTGGCGATGGGGAGACGGTGGCGATGGGGAGACGGTGGCGATGGGGAGTGGCGATGGGGAGACGGTGGCGATGGGGAGACGGTGGCGATGGGGAGACGGTGGCGATGGGGAGACGGTGGCGATGGGGAGACGGTGGCGATGGGGAGACGGTGGCGATGGGGAGACGGTGGCGATGGGGAGACGGTGGCGATGGGGAGACTGTGGGAGAGGTTACAGATCCATCTTTCATTAGCCGGGTTTGGAAAAGGATGAGGCCCACAGGCCCGAGAAGGTCTTCAAGGAAATGACACTCTGTTGAGGTGTACCATGTTAATGACACTCACCACACACTCAACCCATTAATAAAAAAAACACCACAAATCCTGCAGCCACTACTACTTTTCCTCTATACTCTGTAGTGTCGGACGACCTGTAGTGTCGAATGAGGAAGCAGAGGTTAAGGTTCGGGGGGATGAGGAAGCAGATGTTGAGGGGCGGGGGGTGAGGAAGCAGATGATGAGGAAGCAGATGTTGAGGTTGGGGGGGATGAGGAAGCAGATGTTGAGGGGCGGGGTGAGGAAGCAGATGATGAGGAAGCAGATGTTGAGGGGTGTGGATGAGGAAGCAGATGTTGAGGGGTGTGGATGAGGAAGCAGATGTTGAGGAGTGTGGATGAGGAAGCAGATGTTGAGGATTACGAGATTTCAGGGATGAGGAATTGTAGATGTTGAGGAGTGGGTGATGGGAGGGCTTGTAAATATTTTCCCATTGTTTTCTCTATAAAAGAGCCCTTTATAGCCTGTTCTATGGTGCGTGCGTGCGTGCGTGTGTGCGTGTGTGCGTGTGTGTGTGTGTGTGTGTGTGTGTGTGTGTGTGTGTGTGCACACACGTGCGTGCGTCAGTCTGAGGAGAACTTGCCCTGCCATAGAGTGATGGATGATGTTTACTTCTCTGTCCCTTTATACCTCCATTCTGTCCCCTTCTTCTCTCGTATTTTCTCCCTTTTCCCTCCCTGGCTAATCTCACCACTTTATTTATCACAATCTCCCCTACACTGCACCTATACAATTATACCTCTCCTACTACTCTGTTCCTCTGCTTTTTACACCTTTCTTTTCTTTTTTGGAATATGTATTTGAAAGGGAAGGTGTTACTAGTGCCTTTGGGATATGTAGTTTCTGGTTGACGTGTGTTAGTGCCTCTGGGATATGTAGTTTCTAGTGGAGGGTGTTCGTGCCTCTGGGATATGTATTCTGGGTGACGTGTGTTAGTGCCTTTGGGATATGTAGTTTCTAGTGGAGGGTGTTCGTGCCTCTGGGATATTTATTCTGGGTGACGTGTGTTAGTGCCTCTGGGATATGTAGTTTCTAGTGGAGGGTGTTCGTGCCTCTGGGATATTTATTCTGGGTGACGTGTGTTAGTGCCTCTGGGATATGTAGTTTCTAGTGGAGGGTGTTCGTGCCTCTGGGATATTTATTCTGGGTGACGTGTGTTAGTGCCTTTGGATATGTAGTTTCTAGTGTAGGGTGTTCGTGCCTCTGGGATATGTATTCTGGTTGACGTGTGTTAGTGCCTCTGCGATATGTAGTTGAGGTGAAAGCAGCTTGAGCTCTGCTGTTGTGAGACCAGACGTACAATAGAGCCAACAGCCTTTACAGAGTAATAACCTCTCCTTAGGGAGAGAGTCGATTAGGGGGTGCTGGAGAGTGAGGGACAACGAGACAGAATGTAGAGTGAGACAAGGAGACAATATGAGAGCGGGATAACGAGAGACATAACGAGGCAGAGCAGGGGATGGTCTAAATGAAATGTATGTGAGAGAAACCCAGAGACAGACAGGCGATGGGCTCCGTGTTTGTAATGTAAGATAATGAGTTGAGCTGCAGATTCTGGCACAGTGCAGCCAGACACTGCTGGAGTCACCCTGCAGGGAGAGTGTGAGAGGAGCAACGGATGTCATGACACACAGCAAATGACCCAGACAGCTGGACCCTTATTCTGGCTCCTCTCTAACCTGTCTCTACGATACTCGTCTTTTCTCCCTCCCTCCAGCCCTTGCTGCCTGGTTCATGCTGCCTGGTTCATGCTGCCTGGTTCATGCTGTCCGCTGTGCTCTACTTTGCTATATGTATCCTAGTGAAGTGCTGTGATCCGAGGATGTCTGTCTCACAGGGGAGCGCTTGACTCACTCTCATGTTGTCAAACATGGAGACCATCAAAGGCAGAACACTACTCCCTCTGTTACATTGGCTGCCTGGCTAGCTGGCTGACTAACACTGCACATGCAGGCCAAGAGAAATAGGGAAGATGTGGAAGGCAGTGTAAGAGGGGAGCGGGGGGGGCGTAGAGGGGAGCGGGGGGCGTAGAGGGGAGCGGGGGGCGAGGGGAGCGGGGGGTAGAGGGGAGCGGGGGGGCGTAGAGGGGGAGAATTGAGTGGTACAGTCAGAATGTGAACATATAGAAATGCAACAAATATTGATATTATTGGCAATTTTGGCCCAGTTGGAGCAGAATATAACAACACATGTTACAGACTGAAGGGTTATTATGTTATTGCCCTGGTTCTTGCTGGGTCCCTAAATTGCCCTGGTTTTCACTTGGTTTAGAGGATGAGGATGAGGGATAGTGAGAGTGAAAGACATTAGTGTTTGAGAGTGAGGTAGTGTGTGCTCTTTGCTCTCACCTCAAACCCTCTCTGGGCTTAACTACATGTGGAGTGGAAGAGGCAATACGATGGTGATGTTGAACCAGCTCTGCTCGAAGAAAATGTTTTTTAGGTTCTTTCAACCCAGTACCCAATTTCAGGCAGTGCCTTAGTTTCGTCTATATCTACATGTCATCGTAGGTTTTAGAGATGAGCAGAGAGACAAAGTGTGTGTGTTTGTGTGTGTGTGTGGTGTGTGTGTGTTAAAATGTTCCCCCAGTCATTGATTGGCGTGTACAGTAATGCATATTAATGGCCTGGGGCGGAGGCTGTCTTGGGGCAGGCAGGATGCGATGGAAATATCAGCAGTAGCACATTAATCCAGTGGCTGTTTCTCAATATGCTAACTATCATGCTAGGAGCATGCAGATTTGAGGCAGCACTGGTCCAAATGGAGTTATGCTAAACAGAGCACAGAGGGCAGTTCTCAGATGCGTACGCCGCTACCTTTTAAAGCATTAATTGACGCAGGCTTCAATTGAAACATTTCCAGGATGGTTGAGTAATGGGCAACCGTGGCTGCACAGAGCACTCATTTAAATATATCTGATTTTAATTTTGACGTATTTACCTGTCTGGAATACTGGCTGTAGTGTTTGCATAAATGGCAGTCTAACTGTTTAACTGTTTATATGCTGCGGTTCATGTAGTGACTTACAGAGTATGCAGATACCACTGTGTTACAATGTTAAACGAACAAATTAGTCAGAGTATTATTATTATTATTAGAAGTTTATCAATTCTCTGGTATTTATGAGACCGTTGCTTCGTGTGAGGCTTGTTTGTATCGTGCTAGCGCAGTATTGGCAGTGGACTTCTGGGAGAAAGAACACATTAGAGGAGGAGTGATAAGTGGTCATGACTGTTTTCCTGCGTGTGTGTGTCTTTTTTTACTGTTCTTCTACAGGTCACATGTGGAGGAGTTCTTCCCTCCACCGTCTCAATCACGCTCGTAATCCTGCTCGGATGCTTTGTACACATAACCACTGTGTCTCTGTACTGCGTGAACTCTCATCTCTAATCAAATCCATGTGATTCTGTCCGTAGGTGTTTAAGGTGAAGGCGGTCCAGCTGGCTGAGAAGCTGCTTCCAGCCTTCAACACTCCCACTGGTATCCCCTGGGCCATGGTGAACCTAAAGAGGTCAGACCACATGCCATCCTGGGACTCCCTGCCGACTGCCACTTCATCCCTGTTCACACCTGCCATTATGGGATCCCGGCGCTGTTCTCTGCTTGTTGGTGTAATGTGTTGCCTTTTACTTTGTGCGTGCGTGTGTGCGTGCATGTGTGTAGCGGTGTAGGTCGTAACTGGGGCTGGGCGTCTGCCGGCAGTAGTATCCTGGCTGAGTTTGGAACCCTCCACATGGAGTTTGTCCACCTCACCTACCTCACCGGGAACCCTGCTTATTACCAGAAGGTGGGAGAACTTATAACTGGGTTTCTATTGGATAGGAAATGTACTGTTTGGTAGATTGGATAGGAAATGTACTGGTTGGTAGATTGGATAGGAAATATACTGTTCTTGGTAAATTCCACAGGATTGGTATACAAAGAAAATTAGAATTTCTGCACAAACAGTAGAAATCCCATATGAAAATCTTACATGTTTTAAATCATGACATTTTGACCAGGTTTGGTCTAATATAGGATAAAAGGTTACTTTGGAATGGTCTGTTTCCGAACCCGTGTGTTTTCCCTCCGTAAGGTGATGCACATACGGAAGCTGCTGGCCAAAATGGATCGACCCAATGGGCTGTACCCCAACTACCTGAACCCCCGCACAGGTCGCTGGGGACAACGTAAGTATCTGCCGATTGTCTCATGGACAGATACACTGGTGTGTGTGTGTGTGTGTACACGTGTGTGTGTGTGTGTGTGTACACGTGTGTGTACACGTGTGTGTACACGTGTGTGTACATGGGCCACTATGCTTCCTGAATGATTTGGTGATTGCTGGGTGTTATTTGGAGCTTTAATAAATATGTATAATTAAAAGCTGTTTACTGGGTGACTAAACTAACTCGCTTGACCCTGAGAGAGAAAGAGAGAGCTTAATGACTGTCTTTGGCTCCATCTGACTACACACACACACACAAAGGATTATATATAATAGATATTGAACTATTAGGACAATAAAAGGTAATTTGGTACCTACTCCGCTGTTGGAGCCAATACCTCACATCAACTCCAGGCTTGTGTGTGCGCGTGCGTGCGGGGGCGTGTGTGTACAGGCATTTGTATTTCTGCTTAATGAGTAGAAAAGCATCTCCGCTCTATACACACACACACACACACTCACACACACACACACACAGAGACACACAGAACAAGGAGGAGGGCTGTTGTTTCTACACTATATAAAGATAAGCTTTGGTTTTGGTCAATGCATTTCCACTGAAGAGGTGTTGATAAAGGATTGGAAACCACCTGCACATTGTTGGGTTTTAAGCGGCTGTTTGGGTTTGATGTGTGGCGCTTATAGTACATGAATAATCATCCACCTGTGGTTCTGTCCCAGTGGAGAATCCTCTTAGCAGACATAATTCACTGTACTGGGTACAGTTGTCAACCCGGTCATAAAGGGTTTATTATGTAATTGTACGTTTAAGGGTTTACATGCCGTGCAGGCACCCTGGTGTCTCTCTTAATTGCAACACTAATTTTAAACACTGTCTGGCTTTTATTCTTCTCCGGTATGAAGATGTCGACCGACTATCCACCTTGAGACAGTGTGATGTCATTTCTTTTCTCTTGTAAATGGGACCTTGTAATCTTTATGTTTTTACTCTTCCAGATCAACCAGTATAAGACATTCATGTAGCAGGATCTGTAATCCAGAATATATATAATCTATAAAATTGTCTATAGGACCCCTACCTGTTCAGCTACAAATGTGTATGTTCAGTGTTCTGAATCGGAATAGTCTCATTTGTGTTTTTTTTTGCTGTGATAGTTGTTTTGTGTTAGCGAGGGCTTAAAAAAGCGACTATAAAAGAAGCAGAAGTTGTAAGCTATGTGTTTTATTGGGTGGAGTTAACGATAATCATAACATTGTGGTTTTGAACTCGCAGCAGCAGAGTTTACTGCAAAAGACGGCATTGGCCAATACGAATTGTACAATGACAAGACTGATACGTGTACGGGGATATTGATTACCAGCAGGTTTCGGGCATGTCTAGTGCAAAATAATTTAATGAGGTCTGAAATTGTGGCTGAACGTCTGATTTGTTGTGGGTGTTTTGAATTGAGACGGTAATTTGCTATTGATTAACAGTCCAGATCTGGTCTGCACGACACCACTTGAATAACTCCTGACTAGAGTCCCGCCCCTGTGCCTAACTGACAAATTATTGGGCAGTTGTTATCCAATCAGCTTTTTGCCAGTATCCCGTTGGCCAGTACCATCCCACCAAAACAGATGGAAATTCCTGGTGTTTTTGTCAAGGAGCGATTATTTAAGAACGGACTACTGTCATTTATACAATTCAAGATCTTCTATATAACAGAGGGTCTTTGCGCAAATATTCGCGTATACATCTACTGTATTTTTGCTGCATTTCTGTTTACCGTTCAAAATGAGTTTCAGATTAATCTTTGAAGTTCTATGTTGTGTTAAAACGCAAACATATTAGTGATACTGACACACAGATTTCTCCTCTACAGTGTATATGTCATTAATGTGTTCCCGGCCCACACACTTGTTGATGTGTACACACACACATACTCGATGACCTCTACAATTTCTACCCCCCAGCTTTTTGTTATTTCTTTAATTCTCAACCTCTCCATCCCACCATATGAATTATTCATTGCAACTTCTCTCTCTCCTACTCTCCGTTTTGCCAGAGCCAATCCCACGCCGCCATTTGCATAGAAAACATCTTTTACTTTGTGTCTGTTAGTCTCCTCAGCTCAGCTGTCTCACACTTTTCCTCTCGCTCTGGGCACACTTAAGTGTGTGTGTTTGGATAAGAAGCTGGGAAGAGATGTGTCAGTCACAGCAGTGAGCGTGTGTACGTGCGTGCGTGGCCGTGGTACATGGTATTGGTTGTGCTGTGGTATGGTGGTTAACCCATATCTAATATGTTAAAGGATGGTGTTGGACTCTGGGTATTAAAACTCAACTCGTGGGTGTTGACAAACATACTGTCTGTTTAGGTCATTACTCCAGGCCGCCAACCACACGTCAGCTCGCCCCTGTTTAACAAAACACAACACTAAAACATCCGCTAAAGATGTCCGTTTGTTTCGGTCGTTTCCCCAGTGTTAGACGTGCTACGCTAATGAGACCATCCGGAACGTTCCATTTCATATGCATTTTGTTGTTAGCTGCAGCTATCGCCTGGTTACACGGCTTGCAACTCAAGAAAACTGTGAGGTTCCCGACCGGAATGTGTTCGAAAGAAATCCGGCTTTACAAAACAATTTTACCAAAAGCATCAAAGAATTGGTCAGCGTCATTCTGGGTTCAAACTGTTTACTGTGTCATGGGATAGCCAGCGAGCTCTCTGAGCGTCAGAGCCAAATAGCCATAGGGTAGCTACTACACCATAGAGTGCCTTAAGCCTCTTCTGGCTTAATCACTGAGCTAAATAGGGTCAGGTCTCGTAGGGAGAAAATAATAGCCTTTCTGTGAGTTTTTACTTAAACTAGCACATTTCATTCTTCAGAGTTATGACTCAGGCTGTTCTGAGAGACTGCACAAGTGTGTGTGTGTGTGTGTGTGTGTGTCTGTCCATCTGTGTCCAATCACTGAGTGGGACTTGGCTGTCCCCTGCTCGTGTCACCTTAAATAGGCCAACTAGAGAGGCTGAATAAACTTTTACTGGGACTTTGGGCAATATTAAGGAGTCTGCCAAAACACCATAATGAGTAGATGAGGAGAGGGTGAACCACACCAAATTTACCCAGTCTGCCAAAACACCATAATGAGTAGATGAGGAGAGGGTGAACCACACCAGAGTATTTGACCCTGCCAAAGACTCTTGCCAAAACACGATGAGGAGAAATCCTCCCTAAAGTTTGTCCCAGTACCTAGAAATCTCACTCTAAAGTTTTGGCTCAATTTGGACATTTGATAAAAACACGATCCATTGAATAATTCTGTACTGCCTCCCTTTGTCCCACTTTCTATTTCTTCTATCCCTCTGTGTGTCTCCCCTCTATCCTCCCTTTTTCTCTGTAACTCACATCGTCTAGACCATACATCAGTTGGAGGTCTGGGGGACAGTTTTTATGAATACCTGCTAAAGGCCTGGCTCATGTCAGACAAGACCGACACAGAGGCCCGGAAGACCTATGATGACGCCATTGAGGTATGAGGTTAGCTCTCTGTTTTATGTGAGGTTAGCTTTAGCTCTATCTGTTCTACATGAGGTTAGCTCTATCTGTTCTATGTGAGGTTAGCTCTATCTGTTCTATGTGAGGTTAGCTCTATCTGTTCTATGTGAGGTTAGCTCTATCTGTTCTCGGTGAGGTTAGCTCTATCTGTTCTCGGTGAGGTTAGCTCTATCTGTTCTCGGTGAGGTTAGCTCTATCTGTTCTCGGTGAGGTTAGCTCTATCTGTTCTCGGTGAGGTTAGCTCTATCTGTTCTCGGTGAGGTTAGCTCTATCTGTTCTCGGTGAGGTTAGCTCTATCTGTTCTCTGTGAGGTTAGCTCTATCTGTTCTATGTGAGGTTAGCTCTATATGTTCTCGGTGAGGTTAGCTCTATCTGTTCTATGTGAGGTTAGCTCTATATGTTCTATGTGAGGTTAGCTCTATATGTTCTATGTGAGGTTAGCTCTATCTGTTCTATGTGAGGTTAGCTCTATATGTTCTCGGTGAGGTTAGCTCTATCTGTTCTATGTGAGGTTAGCTCAGTTTGACACTGCTCCACTTAGCCCGACCCTAATATATCAACAACTAGGCTCTACACCCCTGAGGCCTAATAGTATTCCTCTTCATTACTAATTTCAGTATTATCTCAGAGAGATATTTAGTTTCGGGAAAGCAGAGGCCTCGACTGGCTGGTTATTGACGGGGATTGACCAGCTACAGTTTTCTGGGACTAACTACCTGTCCCGCCCCTCTTCCCACGCCCTCACCCCCTCCTCCCACCCCCATCCAGGCCATAGAACGCCACCTGATTCGCAAGTCCAACGGCGGCCTGACATTCATCGGGGAGTGGAAGAACGGCCACCTGGAGAGAAAGATGGGTCACCTGACGTGCTTTGCAGGGGGGATGTTCGCCCTGGGGGCTGACGGCTCGCCAGATGATAAGGCTGGACACTACCTGCAGCTTGGGGCTGAGATTGCCCACACCTGCCACGAGTCCTACGACCGTACCGGTGAGACACACACACCTGCCACGAGTCCTACGACCGTACCGGTGAGACACACACACCTGCCACGAGTCCTACGACCGTACCGGTGAGACACACACACCTGCCACGAGTCCTACGACCGTACCGGTGAGACACACACACCTGCCACGAGTCCTACGACCGTACCGGTGAGACACACACACACCTGCCACGAGTCCTACGACCGTACCGGTGAGACACACACACACCTGCCACGAGTCCTACGACCGTACCGGTGAGACACACACACACCTGCCACGAGTCCTACGACCGTACCGGTGAGACACACACACCTGCCACGAGTCCTACGACCGTACCGGTGAGACACACACACCTGCCACGGGTGCTATGAGCGTACCGGTGAGACAGACACACACACACACCCACCTTGGCATCAAAGGAAGCGTGGTTGTTTGGTTGTCATGGTTCTTTGTTGTCACTCAGTAAACCTTAGTGGTGAGTCTATGGAAACTGGCACAACTTCCTGGAGTAAAGTTTGACAGCGGTTACATTTGATGATTTCATCCAGCTGTCTGTGTTTGTGAAGTCGTTCAGTTCCCACACATAGTTACAAGACGTGCAGAACAAATTGGTCTGATACTTGATCACTAGGGTCCTTCACTAAAGCGTTTAATACAATCCAACTGTTACAGAGCAATAGAAATATTCAGTTGTTGACTCCGTACTAGCAAAGTCTTGAGGTCCTACGCCAGCCCAGTTCTTTTCTAACCTGATCTGTTTGAATAGAATTGAAGAGTCTGCATCTCAGTCAAACAGCTCAAGTAGGATCAAGGTTCCGCTATATTATACATGTTTACACAAAACTAAACCAAATTAGCTGAATATTTCACAATCTAAACCAATAGCCTGATGGAGAACCAACAACCCATCAGCGTACAGCTCTCTTGCTTAAAACAATATATCCCCATTTAATTGATTGCACCTGTGCTTATTAAGGCTTGGCAGCACTGCTCTTAAACCTGGTGTCTACTGCCCCCTGGGGGCATGGAGGGTGAAAGTGTTTCAGTGTTTGAACCAGGGTGTGCTAATCTGGTCATCTGTTATCTCACCTTATCTTTTATCACACGTGATGCTCTTAATCGGATTGACTTGTGGTCAGAAACGTGTGATCAGTGCTCCTAGAATGCTATCAAAGCCTTTACTCACATGTTCAATCCTGAGCTGTCACTCAAAGGGAGTCGCTGTTCCTTACCTAATAAAATCAATTTTTAAAGCAAAGAAATCATTGACTGAAATTATAACAAAAAATAAAATTAACTGCTTGAACACTAACTGTCTAAATATCTAAACGCGTCTGTGTACTTCTTTGTCTTTACATCTTTACCGCTGGAATTATAAGCATCTTTTCCAGAAAAAAGATTTTCATGGTTGTAAAATGCCAAATACAAAATATGTAAAATATATGTAAAAAAAAAAAATATGTTTTATATAATATACACAATAATTTAAAAGAATTAAGGAGGGAAAGGGTTCTTGTTGTATACCTATCATGGTAGCTGTCATGTATGAAGCGGCGTAGTGCGGTGAAAGCCATTGCAGAGTCGTGGGAACCGTTCAAATCAGGTTTATTGCGCAATCCAAACACAAAACAAACCGTAACGGCGAAAACACAATACTGTATAAAAGAAAGGTGCGCATATAGCGACTTTAAACAAAACCCTCTCAATCACAACTAAAACAGTATAACCGTGTAACCTCACACTCACCTCTAATATAATTACGTGACATGTAACAAACAATGCTAAGCAAGGAGTGACTTGCTAGCGACCCCTTTATATCCCGACATAAAGTGACAGATTACTAACAGCTGTGACCACGTGAAAGAGGAAGTAATCACAGCTAGTGAGAACAAAAACACGGAAGTGGATCACCGAAATGGAAGTGTAGCAACGCCACCACACCAATCGTGACAGTATCCCCCACTAAAAGGCTAGCTCCCAAGATAGCCGAACGAACCAACAAAAACCACAAGGGAGCAACAATACAGGACCCACAGTTAAACCCAATGGGTTAGTCCATCAGGACGGGTCCAGTCCTGAATAGGCCACGGTAGCCGACCGCCATCTCGAGCGGCTGAGAGGCCGCCATTTTGAGCGGCTCAGGGTGCGTCGTGGCGGCGGCCCTCGTGGGCGACGTGGCGGAGGCCATCGTTGGCGACGTGGCGGAGGCCATCGTTGGCGACGTGGCGGAGGCCATCGTGAGCGTAGTCGTGGCGGCGGCCATCGTGAGCGTAGTCGTGGCGGCGGCCATCGTGAGCGTAGTCGTGGCGGCGACCATCGTGAGCGTAGTCGTGGCGGCGGCCATCGTGAGCGTAGTCGTGGCGGCGGCCATCGTGAGCGTAGTCGTGGCGGCGGCCATCGTGAGCGTAGTCGTGGCGGCGACCATCGTGAGCGTAGTCGTGGCGGCGGCCATCGTGAGCGTAGTCGTGGCGGCGGCCATCGTGAGCGTAGTCGTGGCGGCGGCCATCGTGAGCGTAGTCGTGGCGGCGGCCATCGTGAGCGTAGTCGTGGCGGCGGCCATCGTGAGCGTAGTCGTGGCGGCGGCCATCGTGAGCGTAGTCGTGGCGGCGGCCATCGTGAGCGTCGTCGTGGCGGCGGCCATCGAGAGCGTCGTCGTGGCGGCGGCCATCGTGAGCGCGTCGTGGCGGCGGGCATCGTGAGCGTAGTCGTGGCGGCGGGCATCGTGAGCGTCGTCGTGGCGGCGGGCATCGTGAGCGTCGTCGTGGCGGCGGCCATCGTGAGCGTAGTCGTGGCGGCGGCCATCGTGAGCGTCGTCGTGGCGGCGGCCATCGTGAGCGTCGTCGTGGCGGCGGCCATCGTGAGCGTCGTCGTGGCGGCGGCCCTCGTGGGCGGCGATGCGGCAGCCATTGTGGGCGGCGATGCGGCAGCCATAGTGGGCGGCGATGCGGCAGCCATTGTGGGTGGCGATGCGGCAGCCATTGTGGGCGGCGATGCGGCAGCCATTGTGGGCGGCGGCGTGACTGCAACAGCCATCTTGGGCGCTGGCGTGACGACGGCAACCACCTTGAGCGCTGGCGTGACGACAACAGCCATCTTGAGCGCTGGCGTGACGGCGGGAGCCATTGTGGACGGTGGCAGCCATCTTGGGCGCTGGCGTGACAGCGGGGGCCATCGTGGACGCTGGCGTGACGGCGGCAGCCATCTTGGGCGCTGGCGTGAAGACGGCAACAGTCATCTTGGGCGCTGGCGTGACGGCAACAGCCATCTTGGGCGCTGGCGTGACGGCGCGGACCATCGTGGACGCTGGCGTGACGGCGGCAGCCATCGTGGACGCTGGCGAGACGGCGGCAGCCATCTTGGGCGCTGGCGTGACGACAACAGCCATCTTGGGCGCTGGCGTGACGGCGGGGGCCATCGTGGACGCTGGCGTGACGGCGGCAGCCATCTTGGGCGCTGGCGTGGCGACGGCAGCCATCTTGGGCGCTGGCGTGACGACAACAGCCATCTTGAGCGCTGGCGGGACGGCGGGAGCCATCGTGGACGCTGGCGAGACGGCGGCAGCCATCTTGGGCGCTGGCGTGACGACAACAGCCATCTTGAGCGCTGGCGGGACGGCGGGAGCCATCGTGGACGCTGGCGAGACGGCGGCAGCCATCTTGGGCGCTGGCGTGACGACAACAGCCATCTTGGGCGCTGGCGTGACGACGGCAACCACCTTGAGCGCTGGCGTGACGACAACAGCCATCTTGAGCGCTGGCGTGACGGCAACAGCCATCTTGGGCGCTGGCGTGACGGCGCGGACCATCGTGGACGCTGGCGTGACGGCGGCAGCCATCGGGACGCTGGCGAGACGGCGGCAGCCATCTTGGGCGCTGGCGTGACGACAACAGCCATCTTGGGCGCTGGCGTGACGGCGGGGGCCATCGTGGACGCTGGCGTGACGGCGGCAGCCATCTTGGGCGCTGGCGTGGCGACGGCAGCCATCTTGGGCGCTGGCGTGGCGACAACAGCCATCTTGAGCGCTGGCGGGACGGCGGGAGCCATCGTGGACGCTGGCGAGACGGCGGCAGCCATCTTGGGCGCTGGCGTGACGACAACAGCCATCTTGAGCGCTGGCGTGACGGCAACAGCCATCGTGGGCGCGGGCGTGACGGCAACAGCCATCGTGGGCGCTGGCGTGACGGCGGGAGCCATCGTGGACGCTGGCGAGACGGCGGCAGCCATCTTGGGCGCTGGCGGGACGACGGCAGCCATCTTGAGCGCCGGCGTGACGACGGCAACAGCCATCTCGGGCGCAGGCGTAGCGGCCATCTCGGGCGCTGGCGTGGCGGAGGCGATCTCTGGCGTCAGATCTTGAAAGTCCAGCCATGCCTTCCACCACGCCCTAATGACAGCCGGGGCTGCTTATATAACCCCTCCGGGGATTTCTCTGTCCCGGAGGTAGGGTGGTCGGAAAGGGTCTTCCCCGGCGGGGGTAGTGGCTGTAGCTCCAGGGGTTTTCCTCCCCTGTCTGCAGCCCCGGAACAGTGGGCGGTGTCTTCTGCCCGCCCCAGCCGACGTCCGATGTTGCGGGGACTAGTCGACTGAGGACGGGGTCCCATAGCAGGGCGTCTTCCAGGGAGTCCTCCTCCACTCGCTCGTAGAACGCTTCCTCATCATCCGAGGAGAGGGAGTCGGACCCCCAATCACCCTGCCAGGTGTAGCGCTGCTCCTGCTGCTCCGTGGGTTGACGGTGAGCTTCATACCTCGGAGCGCTATAGCTTGCCCCTCCGAGGAATCCACTCACCGTCCGGCTCTGCGGGCTTCTTGGGTGGCTTAGCATTCTGTCATGTATGGAGCGGCGTAGTGTGGTGAAAGCCATTGCAGAGTCGTGGGAACCGTTCAAATCAGGTTTATTGCGCAATCCAAACACAAAACAAACCGTAACGGCGAAAACACAATACTGTATAAAAGAAAGGTGCGCATATAGCGACTTTAAACAAAACCCTCTCAATCACAACTAAAACAGTATAACCGTGTAACCTCACACTCACCTCTAATATAATTACGTGACATGTAACAAACAATGCTAAGCAAGGAGTGACTTGCTAGCGACCCCTTTATATCCCGACATAAAGTGACAGATTACTAACAGCTGTGACCACGTGAAAGAGGAAGTAATCACAGCTAGTGAGAACAAAAACACGGAAGTGGATCACCGAAATGGAAGTGTAGCAACGCCACCACACCAATCGTGACAGTAGCTGGCTAAACCTTTCGTTCTGACAGATGGCTAATTTAGAGAGAAAAAACATTTCTTGAAAGTTTCTCTATATCTGTTAGCCTTTACTTTGTCAGAATACATGGCACAAATCAACGTTGTCTTAACTGCTTAATGTGTATAAGCAAAAATCTGAGTTTGGCTGTAAATGTGTTGTTCAAATGTACAGATACTGAATGTCCTTCCTCCCTCTCCGTAGTGTTGAAACTGGGTCCAGAGGCCTTTAAGTTTGACAGTGGTCTGGAGGCAGTGGCGGTACGTCAGAATGAGAAGTACTACATCCTGAGGCCAGAGGTCATCGAGACCTACTGGTACATGTGGAGGTTCACCCACGACCCCAAGTACAGGCAGTGGGGCTGGGAGGCAGCACAGGTGAGCCCCTAAACACCAGCCACTCTATTCCCATTATAATTCACCACTTTACTGTGTGTGTGTGTTCTTCATGTTCTCCACCACACACCTCCACCTCTCCTGTCTTAATGTTCTCCACCACACACCTCCACCTCTCCTGTCTTAATGTTCTCCACCACACACCTCCACCTCTCCTGTTCTTCATGTTCTCCACCACACACCTCCGCCTCTCCTGTCTTAATGTTCTCCACCACACACCTCCGCCTATCCTGTCTTCATGTTCTCCACCACACACCTCCGCCTCTCCTGTTCTTCATGTTCTCCACCACACACCTCCGCCTCTCCTGTGTTAATGTTCTCCACCACACACCTCCGCTTCTCCTGTTCTTCATGTTCTCCACCACACACCTCTGCCTCTCCTGTTCTTCATGTTCTCCACCACACACCTCCGCCTATCCTGTCTTCATGTTCTCCACTACACACCTCCACCTCTCTTGTTCTTCATTCTCAGCACTTCTCTTTTTTCTATTGTCTTCCTCTCTGCCCATCTCGTCTCTCTTCCTCTTCATCTCTTTGATCAGTAACTAGGCTCTTCTCTCTACTCCCTCACTCTCTCTGCATTGCTTTCACCTTGTCAGCCCCATCTCTCTTCCTCTCATCTTCCCATTGTGATAAAAAGTACCAGACAGGTTCCACAGTTTGATCTTCCTACCTTTCTCTTGTGCTTCTGCACCATCACATCAGCTTATGTTTAAACACACACTGCCCTAAACATACATACTCACTTCTACTTTTTTTAAGCTAAGACGTTGGTCTGTAGCCCCCTACGTAGATCACCAATTCCCTAAATACTTACATTGACAATTAGTGAGAGTAAAAATGTAAGATCAAATGCGAGTTTGTGTGTGTTGAAAGTTAGTTGGTCCCAGCTGGTGTTTAGCCCTGTGTAGACAGAACACAGCTGTGTACACACACACACACTGATCCAACTAGACAGAAACACACAAAACATTTACGGATTAGATAGGGGCATTTGTGTTTTTCTGTGGTAAAAGGACCTCGCATAGGTGGTTCAAGAAGGAAATCTGGGCAAAATAAGGCATTAGACTGAACTCACTTGAAAAATCTGCTTCATCAGGTTAAGTCTAGGTTTACAATTGACCTGGGGTTAAGTCTAGGTTTACAATTGGCCTGGGTTTAAGTCTAGGTTTACAATTGACCTGGGGTTAAGTCTAGGTTTACAATTGACCTGGGGTTAAGTCTAGGTTTACAATTGACCTGGGGTTAAGTCTAGGTTTACAATTGGCCTGGGGTTAAGTCTAGGTTTACAATTGGCCTGGGGTTAAGTCTAGGTTTACAATTGACCTGGGGTTAAGTCTAGGTTTACAATTGACCTGGGGTTAAGTCTAGGTTTTACAATTGGCCTAATCTATACTGTGTTAAACATTAATGTAATATGTGGTAATTAACAGTACAACTCTGTGTCTCCTCCAGGCCATAGATAAGTACTGCCGGGTTAGTGGGGGTTTCTCTGGGGTCAAAGATGTCTACTCGTCCAATCCAACCTACGACGATGTCCAGCAGAGCTTCTTCCTGGCCGAGACGCTCAAGTAAGTAGTTCGCCATGTTGGTTTGAAGACTGCACACCCAGGAACTTTCACTGGTTGTTGTAGCATTTGGTCAGGTGAGTTAGAGTGGTGGGGAAGATTCCCTATGTCCTGTTCATTAATTTTCTGTTGTATATTGTATGAGTTGTAGATTGGTGTGTACTGGCAGCCTGCAGTGTGCACTGGGACTGTGCTCTCTGTTGCCTTCTGCTGCTGACTCACTGTCTCCCCTGTGCCAATCAAATGACACAGATGACTAGAACGTAGCGGCTGACTGTTGTCTCGTGACTCTCTCCTGTCCAGGTATCTGTACCTGTTGTTCTCCAGTGATGACCTGATGCCTTTGGAGAGCTGGGTGTTTAACACGGAGGCACATCCCCTGCCAGTGCTTCACATGGCCAACCTCACCCTCCCTGGGAGCCAGGCCCAGCGGTAGAGACCCCAGGGTCTCCAGGGAGTCATGTCGCCCTGTCTGCCTGCCTGCGCCTCCTCTCACTGCTCCTGACTGCAGAAGGAGAGGAGGGCAGACCACAATGGAGACGAGAGAACTGAAACAATAGTCTCTCTGTTCCTCCGCTTCTTGTTATTCTTTCATTCTCTAGCTCACTCTCTCTCTTTCGTCAGCACTTTCTGCTCATCAGAAGGACTGAGGTTTCTGCTCATCAGAAGGACTGAGGGCTTTTGGGAGCTGCTAAAAAGCCTTTAATTGTTGAAACGTTGAGCTCAAGTCCAGAGGTTTGTTTTCACCAAACTCTATCTCATAACTGACAGACCCGGAAGCGAGTCTATATAGTCTGACTGGCCAGACTCTCTTCTAAAGGTTTGCCCCTCTGACAGACTGAACATTGGGGGTATATGGGGTTTGATGATTTATTTTATTCAGTTTGGACTTCTGGACGCTGATTGGTGGTGACAAGACGGACTGCAACCCTCAAGGTCCGTCAGCCTGTTCTGTTAACTGTCTTAATCTGAACTTTGACCTGGAACTGATTCTGAGTCGCTTTGTGGATGGGGGCAATGACTTAATGCCTCCGCACTCCTGGAACCACTCAACAGTTGGACAGGGGACATAGAACGCTGCATTCTGCCATTTCTCTACACTTTTTCTCTCACTGTTACTTTTTTCCTCTTTCTTGTACTCACTATTTCTATCCCTCTATCTTTCATGGTTAGCCAGTGACATGCGTAGTTTAGTCTTAAAATATTCTTTGCTGCTAATCGTTCGTCTGTGTTTCTTTCCCGTCTCAATCTCGCCATATCTCTCTCATTCCACGTTCTTTTTCCAGCTTTTCTTTCTTGTCATTTCTCCTTACTCCCCCAGTCAGTCCTCCAGCCTGGTGAATTTCCATTCTTGTCTATTCCATAAATCACTAACACTCCACAGGCAGACAGGGACAGGCGTTGTTCTTCGGTGTGTCCCATCTGCCGATGAAATGGCCCCCTGTGGATACATTGTTATGCACTTTGTTGTTTGGACTTTTGGGAGGGAGAACAGGGTTTAGTTCTAGCCCTGTAGGAGCTGAAGACACCAAGCCCTCCATGCATCTGTGTGGTGGAATTATTGCTGCATTGCCACTGACAGGAAGGGGCCAGGAGTTTTTCCTCTTCCTACTCATAGGATTCTACCTGAACTGTTCATTTTTTGTCTTTTTAATTCAATCACCACATGCAAATGTGGGCCTATCCACCTGTCCAATGAGTCTATGTTGAAGGTTATGACATACGTTCTCTATAGGCTTGTTGTCTTAATGGACCTTTCCGTGCTTTACGTTAATCGTGTTTCTGTTTCTGCCACAGTAGATGAAATGGAACACAAGTAACTGCTGTGTTCGTTAAGAAGTCTTATCCGTGTCATGGGCGGAGTACTTAACGGCAGGTGTGTTTAGGTGTGTTAAGGTAAAGATCGCGCTGGGAGACACAAGGGTTACCTGAATTAAGTAACAATTATGTTGAACGTATCGATTAATTTAAAGCCTTATCAAGTATTGCTATGTCACGCCTTTGGCCAATACTGTTATTTTTTACTATTTTTCATTTTGCAAAATGTTGTTCATACAAGTTCATAGCTCTTCATTTTTTTTAAGAATCACTGGGACCCAGGATGGAGGAATACCTGAATCATGATATCCACTTCTCTAACTTGCAATACAAAGCCATACCGTCTCTGTCTTAGATAATCGGTCATTGTTCTTAAATTATTACATCTGCACCTATGTAATACTTAATATATATTCTATCTGTCTCTTTTTTTTACTGTCCCTAACTGATCCTGTTCAACTAGTTCATATCCCTCCACGAATGATTTGGTGTTTTATCCAATGCTACCCTTCACTCTGCCCCCCTCTTGTTCGGTCAGTCTCCCTCCTCATGGTGGTAACGGCAGCAGCCTACTGCTGTATTACAGTATCAAGTATGTTCATCCCTGTTAGGCCCCATATCATTCACTGACATCGTCACTGCTCACAAACACAGGCTTTCTTTGGCGCTGTCGAGGAGGATGTTCATTTTGAAAAAAGTGTTCTGTATTTGTATTTTTACTGAACAAAAAAGATGTGTAAATATGTTTAAAATGAGACACAAATTCAATAAAGATGTTATGAAAAATAAACAGAAGAAATCAACGGACGTACTTGTGTTTGTTCTCGGTCCTTGCGTTGGTTCCCCCTACACAAATTCAGTGTGTGTGCATGTTCTATCAGATGAACTTGTGTCTTTCAACTCCGGGCCAGAAGGGGGCAGTCCTGCCTAACAAAATGTGTTAATACATCAATTCAACACTGCAGGTTACTGCATTGCTGTTTCATTAATTCTGCAGATATTGAGATTTCATTGTGCACGTTTTTTGACACTAACTAGTGATTGTAACCAAAGTTATAAAACATATAATGTAAAATCACTTTGCCGCCCTTTGTACTGCTGCCTGGGACTACAGAATCTGGAACTGGAACATTATTAATGAATATTGTTTAATCACATATTTTGAGGTTTATTTTACTGTTACTATTCAACTGTGACAACAATCGGACCGTTTAAAATGCATTATTATAGAGCCGGGCCTGCACTCAGAAATATATCTGACTTGACATGTGTCATGTGTTTTTCTAGGTGAACATATTAGAAAACACAAGGCTCCTCAAATGGCTTATTTTCCCCCTCATCTGCACTGCTCTCGCTGTACAGGATTGGTAATACTGCAGATTTTGTAAATCATTACAGTAAAATGTGAAACTTGGTTGTACAGCATTGACAAAACTCTGCCTTTGAACAGAAAGACCTTCCTACTAACTGTAAAGTGTAGAGGCGGTGGCATTAGGGTTTGGGGCTCATTTGCTGCAGGTTTTGTAAACACCCAAGCAAACGTACAACCCAATGGCTCTAAAAGAAGAAATATAGGGTTATAAAATAGTCCGGTCAAAGCTCTACATCTCTATCCTGCTCCTTTTTTATAGACTTCACATTCTCATGTTTTTAATGTTGTGATTACTACTATGGATGGCAATTGAGATCTCAATCCTATCGACATGCTGTGGGGGGACTTCTAGTCTGTGATTTTAATGGATCATCGCTCACCCATTTTGGGAATATACTGTATGTATTTTGAATTCTTCTGACTACTGTCGGAAGGAAATCAATTTGTATGTGACGTTAATGGGTTTCAAAGCCATTTCGCAAAGAACACTCCCCTGCCAATACTATACAATACTGTCAAATTAAAGACATGATTGCCAGCCATAGTAGTAACCACAACTGGTAACTATAAAAACCACAGAAGGATAGACAACAAGGCAGGTGACTAAATCAGGGTCTGTACAGGGTCAAAACATATAATTGAGTGTAAATGACACTGTGGAAATAATACTTTCCACCATTCAGATGTGATATAGGTATGGTTTTGTTCCAACCTTGTTAGCTGACACTATAGATGAAATGCCGCTAATTAGTGTAGCTTGTGCATAACATTAACATTTCTCTCAAAGTGCAAGTATTACTTCTTATTAGCGGGAGCGCCCGGAGTCATTCAATAAAGTTAGCTTTAGCCTTTAGTATATGGGTGGAGGAGAACAGGGTAGTTGCTTTTCTAAGGATATTAAAGATGAGATCTGGGATTTTCGACCACTTGTTGTAAACGTGGTTCTGTTGAGCCCAAATGGGTCCCGAAATGTGTGTACTATGTTATGCTAGTGGAGATATGTGGACCATGTCATCAATACCATTATAATAGCTGGGGTGGTCCAGTGGTGAAGGCCGCTCTCTGCTGGTGCTTGCATATCGCTGCTGTGTGGGTTCAGTGCCCTTTGCAGCACGCTCCTGTCTTCACCACATTCTCTGTCTCTCTAAATGAATATATATAATAGATTACAAGCCAGGTCTTTCAACATTTTCAAATTCACGCAAAAAATAAACATAAATAGGCTATATTTCACTTTTACAGCTCTAGTTGCCTTGGTAACTGGTTTATAAAAGCAGTAAGGCTAGGGTTTGTGGTATATTGCCAATAGTGTTGTATACCCTCAGTCCACTGTGCATCATGCCTAAGAACTTAGCCTGCTATTATGGCCGTACACCACACCCCCTAATGCCTTGTTGCTGGAACATTCCAAGACTACGGCCAGGGGTGCAGGACTTCTCACGACACTTCCATCAGACAGGGCCAGCTTGTACAAAAAGCGTCCGGGAGCCGTGTTTAAAATAATCTGTCCCAGAGCAGCTGTTGCTATCGTTTCTGATCCGCCTATGATCATATCTGAACACCCTTTCTATCTGCTGGGCATTTGCCTAGTGACTGCTCCTTAACATATCCTTATTGACTGTAAATATTGGTGTTAGTCGATTAACATCATCGTGTCCTGCTTGATCTGAACACATCCCGGAGTGTAACGGTGATGTTCGAGCGTCCGCGTAAGCGATACAAAACAGGACTGTCCAGGATGGTAGTCTGCCATGGTCACAGTGATCTGAATGGGTCTGAATGACCAGAGGTTCCTAGCGTACAACTCTCTCTTACTAAACATTGTAGAGGTTCATCCCGTTTCCTTTCCAGTATCCTGTCCTCCTATTACTTCCCCAAACAACACTCATCCCTGACAGGACTAAAGAAAGAGGTGTTACTATCTTTGAAGATCCCACAATCACCTGTTTTACTTAATGCAACGCCTCAGATTGGTCAGAACTGCCTATGGTGGTTTACACTGAATGATAGACAACTACAATGCTGAAATCAGCAGATCTGCCCTCTGACCTGCATAGGCCATAGACTGTCAAAAGTTAATGTAAGGTATGTTATCCTGCTACGCTGTAATTGTTTAGACATATTTACAGTGAATACTATACGTGACTAATGTCTCCTGTCCGTAACACTGAAACATGTGAAGGTTATTCGTGTGTCAGGCATGTTTGTTAGACAAATTAGTTTTGTCGTTCCTCCTCTGCTTATGTTAACAGCATTTTCTATGGCCTTATTTACAATGGTCTCTGTATGTTTGGATTAGAGTGATAAACTATTGGTGAGACAAGGAGAGCTGGCGGGAGAGGAATAGAGGCATAATGTATATAAATGTAGTTTTGTTAGAATAAAGAAGGGAATGAGATCAAGATTGAGAGGGTTGAGAATCCTCCTCTCTTGGGAACAAACACTCATTGCAAATCTTGGACTGTTTTTCCTGGAAAAGTGAGGGTGAATGTGAGTTCCTCTGATTGGCCAGGTGACACAGTCCACATTCCCATGAAGCTGGCAACTCATACAGAACCCGTATATGGGATTATGCTTCCTCTGTGATTATCACTTAGAATGTGTCGCTCTCTGCTCTCTCAATTAAAGTGTGACTGATCCCTTTTCGGTTGTGGCTGAATTTAGGTTAGAACATCGGTTCAGTTAGGAAGACTGATTTTGTTAACCTCATTTGTCCGGAATATTCCAAAATATTCACGGCGCTCCCTCACAGTGGGATACGGCTGTACTTTAAGCGCAGAGAACATTGGTATTACAAGGTGACTTTTTAGGACTTGACAACAAGACAGTAATTTTAACAACGTTCTCTATCAAACTAATTCAACAATGTCATCTCAGCTCACTCACAACCCAGTACACAGTGCACCATGCGGGCTAGCTCTGCACAGACTGGACCGGCACAGATCACATCGGCCCGAGTCGAGCCAATACCAGCCAAACACCAACTAGCACACTACCACATAACAATCCCAAATAAGACCAAGATCGACAGCTAATGTGGTGCATTAAAACGGCCAGACTGTGTGGCCAATACTTCAGCCATTGCTTGCCTTAAATCGTGCTAATGTGATATTTACTGGAAACAGACCTACAAACCTCTTTCAATTCAGCCCCATCACTTTCACTTAACACTGCATTAGGTTCAGTTTAGGAAAAATGTCTTATACTCCACACTGGGCTAAGGCCTGCAGTCAGAGGGCCGGTGGCTGTTGCTGCACCCCACACTAAGTATGTTTAGGCCTGGATTACTTCACGGCTCTGTAACCTCAGCCTCTGCAATTTCTTAACGTGGCTCCGTCTTAAAGGAGAGTGACACCCAGATTTATTTTCAGCTGTGCTATATTAAATAGTAATTGCTGAGCTAGGAGATGGGTCTATGGGAGTCAGAGAGCACTGCAGCAAAGGCTCAGTCACCGTGGAATGTCACAGGAGGATCCCACTGTAGGATGTAGTGCTATATTCTGTGTGTTACATTAAAACCATCACAGAAGGTTATTAGCAACACAAACAATTGGTTCCACATCAACTCAATCTATATACACCACACTTTGTCACCTGGGGATTTATTTTAAGCGTACTGTACTCACTGTAGCAAAACATACTACCCCTTTAACATTGAAATGTTCTGGCTCCCTGGACCCTAACGTTCAGAATCTATGGCCGTTCTAGGATGCAACTCAGTGCTTCTCCATCATGCAGTTTGGAGTCCTGAGGACGTGTCCAGCTGCGTCATGCAACTGTATTTGTGGGAGGATTCCCTCCAGGTTTCTGTATTTGTGGGCGGATTCCCTCCGGTTTGTTTATTTGTGGGAGCATTCCCTCAGGCTTGTTTATTTGTGGGAGGATTCCCTTCAGGTTTGTGTATTTGTGGGAGGATTCCCTCCAGGTTTTTTTATTTGTGGGAGCATTCCCTCAGGCTTGTTTATTTGTGGGAAGATTCCCTCAGGTTTGTTTATTTGTGGGAGGATTCCCTCAGGTTTGTTTATTTGTGGGAGGATTCCCTCAGGTTTGGTTATTTGTGGGAGGATTCCCTCAGGTTTGGTTATTTGTGGGAGGATTCCCTCAGGTTTGTTTATTTGTGGGAGGATTCCCTCAGGTTTGGTTATTTGTGGGAGGATTCCCTCAGGTTTGTTTATTTGTGGGAGGATTCCCTCAGGTTTGGTTATTTGTGGGAGGATTCCCTCAGGTTTGGTTATTTGTGGGAGGATTCCCTCAGGTTTGTTTATTTGTGGGAGGATTCCCTCAGGTTTGGTTATTTGTGGGAGGATTCCCTCAGGTTTGGTTATTTGTGGGAGGATTCCCTCAGGTTTGTTTATTTGTGGGAGGATTCCCTCAGGTTTGGTTATTTGTGGGAGGATTCCCTCAGGTTTGTTTATTTGTGGGAGGATTCCCTCAGGTTTGGTTATTTGTGGGAGGATTCCCACCGGGTTTATGTATTTGTGGGAGGCACCAGGGTAGCCAAGTTTAATATGAATGGTTTAAATCCCCAAACTGACAAGGTGAAAACCTTGTCCCAGAGCAAAAGAGTGAACTATTTGCTTTGAATAAGGTGTTCTCATAGTACCAACTCACAGTGGATTTTCTCAAAACACATGTCAAGGGTATTGTGCATTTTAGTACAGCCTGGTATTTGCTGGATTTTTGCACAAATCCCTTGTGGGACCGTGTTGGTTCTTACACTTATATCTGATAAAACAACAGAAAAATGGTTCTTCTGTGTGATGTTTTGTTTACTTTTTACTGGCACTGAAAATGAATAAAAACCAAAGGACTGATGTTGGCTGATGATGTCAGAGGAAGTGCCTCTGAGAATGAGTTATAAATAGGACACATCAAATTGTGGAGAATAAATTTGCATGAACGTCAACAAACGAGGATCGTGATCGTGTGACATACAACACGCCAATAAACCACACTAATAAAGTGATGTGAATACGCAGTGTTTGTGGGTTTAACGACTCCTGTGCGTATGTTCATCTGTGTGTGCGTGTGTGTGTGTGTTTAATGCGTTAATGGCCCATAGCCTTCCCATATCGGGCACAGTGTGACTCACATCCACTTGGCACAGGGCCCAACAGCAGCAGGTGGAACGGCTTCTACCTCTCCACACCGTGATCTCCACATGATAAACAGCACACCATGGGAAAACACACTGAGAGTACTCATTTCTCTTCCACGCACATTTAGACACACTGCCACACACACCTGCTATACAGTCATAATGTCACACACACACACGCACAAACACACCAGTATACACACACTTCAACTGCTTAATCAATGAACCTGCTGAATGCACTTCTGCCTCTCCTGTCCACCCAAAAAAACGGTATAATGTGCTTAACAACTACTGAAGATATGCCAACCTTCAACTTGGACCCGACATGGAAGGCTTTTGTCTTCCTAATAATGATCATGAAGAGTGAAAACAAACGTATGACTACTTTATGAACAGACTAAATCGAGACAGAAATACTGGAGGAGTAATTACAATCTTTTTGCTCTTCATTGCCCTTAATTTGTGAACTTTACAAAGTTGACATGTGGAATTGTTTTAATATGAAGATACAATGGATATTTTAGCATTTGGATTTTGGGTGTTCCTAGGATAAAGGTGTAACAATGTGTACCTTAGACTATTTATTTTGAGAAAATGTAAGTGGACACATTTTTTTGTGTTTCTGTCTACTTAAGAATCTTTGAAGAAAAAACAAAAACACAGAATTGTATGCAATGCAATATACAGTGCACTATATACTCTGCACACATTGTTCAGGAATTGTTTGAGGAACACAATAAAGAGTTCAAGGTGTCACCGTGGCCTAAAAAATACACCAGATTTTAACTGATTGAATATCTGTAGATGTTCTGGACCAACAAGTCCAATCCACGGCCACACCAACTCGCAACTTACGGGACCTGAAGGATCTCCTGTTCATTTATTGTTGACAGATTTCACAGGACATCTTCAGGGGTCTTGGGTCTGTGCTGTTTTTGTGGCACCTGGACGACCAACAGCATATTAGGCATACTGTGTTGGCTCATCAGTGTATGAATGTATTATGTAGGCAAATTCATACAGACACAGTCAAACAATAACAGATGTTTCTTCTACAAACACACAGAGCTACTATTTGTAATAGAATGTCATTATAACCTGCCATCCCACGGGCAAAACAATGAACTTCCATCCATGGAAACTGTGAGGCTTTGTATTTTCACAGTTCATGCACTGCCGAAAAAGTATCTGTGTGTCTGTGTGCGCATGTGTGTTCATATCTGTATGTGTATCTGTTTCTGTGTGCGCGTAGTGAAAGAGACTGAAAGAACCAGGTGTAATATTGCTGTGAAACTACAGAGAAGAATGGAACACAAACCTCCTTAAACAAATAACATACCCTTCGCCATCAGTTTGCTACTGTCATGGCTTCTCAGGGTGGTTTTTATTTCACTCACAAAACAAACACAAAAAAACTAAATGGAAACATATATACTTAATCAATATACAAAACACAACTACTACGAAACGGAACAACTACTACGAAACCACTCGCCGAAATCTAACGTATCATTATATTGATAACACGTCCCAAACCAAGCACCTTAAATAGCCCACTGATTAACTAACCTATGCCACGTGCTTAGCTAAACCCAAAACAACTGTGCTTCTAATCAACATTATACACAGGAGTGCTCTCCCCTACACACCCTGTGATAGCACAGCTCACCCATATGTGACAGCTACACAATGGGAAAATACCACTTCTATTTATTTTGTACATTTACAAATAACCAGAATGAACTCCATACAATGACTGCATACAGCATATACACACAATAAATAACTTAAAGGTTTCTAAGGCTGTGTACCCTAGGCATTATTGTAATGTGGTCTGACCACCGATCAGAACAGACTAAAGGACTCAGATTCGGATTCGCATAGGTCAACTGCTAAACTGGAACTTCTGTCACTTTGATCAATATCTGCTTGTTTGGTGAGGAATGGTTGAAGGGTTTGTAGATTATTTTTATGAGTCACAATTTGGCTGCCTTTGGCTGTCATTTTATTTGTATATTTTCCTTGGATATTTTATGTTTTAGTCATTGGTAAGATTAAGGTCTCGTAGTATTTACTCAATTTCGGTTGGGCTCAAAGGGCTATTTGAAGTCTCTGTATCTGTTGCTCTCATTCTTTCTCAGTCTCGCATGAAACTCTGTGTGAGGCTGTAGAAATGAGGTCTGAAACCAATATCAGCAGCAGACAACCTCATATGGATGGTGGACAGATACTGGACAATAAACAACTGAGGAAAAAATAGATGACTGAACTGGAGAGACAGAAAGAGGAGTGAAATAGAAAAGGGCACTTCGAAAAAAAGAGAAAAAGAAATGCATAGATAAATACCGAGAGCTAGACGGGAATACCCCTGGTTTCACAGGTTATTGCTCATCAGTTCTCCATTCATCTTGGGTGTGAGCTTGCTGATTCACCAAATGAGTGGGAGAGTTCTGCTCCATAAAGTAATGTTCTACTGCGTTCTGATTCCCCCAAGGGTAACCCCTGTAGCAGACCATTCCTAACCTCCCCCGAGGCCACCCACACACACACACATACACAAACCACTGCAAACCGTGATCAGGTACTTTGTTTCCTTTCTTTGAACTTCCCCTACCCATCACACATCCTGATATATTGACATTAAAAGTTACATGGAAAGTGCATCATGAGAGGTTGAACTGGAAGCTCCCCTAAAGCAGGTTCCCAGCTTTCAGAGGTCTTTCAATTGATCGGGGTGACTGTCAAACAAAACCGGAGCCTGTGTAAACTGCGTTTCTCTTGCTTTTACCCTTCTACGCACAAATACTAAAAGTGCTGTACCTTCCACTAACTCTGGTTGCTGTACCAAACGGTGTGAACTACCCCATGCACATTTGAACTTATATCGCGTGCACTTCACTCACATTTGAGCTTATATCGCGTGCACTTAACTACTTACATGTTTTACCTGCTACTTTACACGCTGTCGTTGTCTTATGTCATTTAACTGTGTTATTGTTTGCTGTGATCATCGCGCGTGCACCTTTGTGTTTTTTAGTAATAGTTACACGAGTCGAGACATTGTGGATGGTTTGGTTACATGGTCTGTGGTATTTAGTCGCATATTGGTTCGCTTGTTAATTCGGTCGATTTCCATATTGATCGCGCGAGCAAACAAACTAGTGCGCGTTGTGAATTGTGCAATTTGCCTGCGTCAACTTGAAAGTTACCGGAACGATGCATAGAATTGTCTTTATTGATGCCTTGATTTCTACGTGGTTTTTCGTAAATTACATTTCTCAGAAACTACGTAAATTAAGGCCTAGAAATTAACTTTGCCGGAGCACGACTTTCGCGACAACCACATGACTGTGTTTTCATCCTAATGCCTAGTAGGCTCGTTCTGGAATTAAAGCATTATTGTCTGACTCATTTCTAGAAGCTCCTGGATGTGAAGTTCTAGAAGCTAGGGCATGCATTTATTTCCATTGTTTTGTAGAATAGTTCAAATGAATATATAAAATGTGGTCATTCTGTATTTAAATACTGCCGTTGGTGATATTAGTTTTAGTTGTTAAATGCCATAATAGTCAGGTCTTTCTCAGTGCACACCATATGTTATGACGATGTGAACTTTCACGAAGTTGAAGTTATCTCAAAGGCAGTAATTCCATTGCATTCTGTTTTGGCACCTCCTCTCTGGTCTCTGGTGTGCTCTGTGGGATTATGACCGAGAAACCACTGTCACAAACACATGTCTTCTTCTGTTGTAGTTAAAGACACATTGAAGATGGCTAACAAGGCAGATGCCATTACCACCAGTGAGAGTATGTCCCACAGTGTGCTGAGCTGGGACCAGGTGAGCCGTCTCCATGAGGTCCTGACTGAGGTAGTGCCGGTGCATGGCCGAGGAAACTTCCCCACTCTGGAGGTGCGACTGAAGGACATAGTGCAGATGGTACGCACTCGCCTGGAGCTAAGGGGAATTAAAGTGAAAGATGTCCGCTTGAATGGCTCCACCGCCAGCCATGTGCTGGTGCAGGACAACAGCTATCAAGCCACAGCTTGAGGTCATGTTTCGTCAGAAAGACTACAAACTGTTTTTGTGTTGAGCTGAGTCTTTTTCACTTGAATTGAACTCTTCTGTGAAAATTGAAAGGATGCAGCTGTCAAAATACTGATTGTGTACTGAGCATTGCAATATTTTCAGTTGTGAAAACAGTCCCTTTGACTTTCGTTGTTGAAGATATGTGGGTGTTTTGATGGCTACAGGTCTACAGCATTGGTGGATGTATACATACCTCATTGTCTGAAGCTCATGTCGCACATTCACCAGAGCATCCGGAATTCAAAACAGTTAACCTAAAAATAACAGTTTAAAACAGAGGATTGTTTCTGTTCTAGTATTTTGAATATTAGATAGCTACACACATAACCTGTCAGGTAATGTCTCAAATTAAACGGGAAAACAACCTGCGTTTTTTTTTTTTTTTTTTTTTAACAACCAGCGTTTGGAACGAACGCAGCAGACTCTTCTGGTAACCTGGCAACACAAAAACCTCACTGGCCAATCAGGGGCTTTGCTCAGCGCATTCATATTGTCAAATGGAAAGCCTGCTTATTTTAAAATTCCAACGCTGCCAAAGATGCGGAACTCCCAAGTGCGATTCTAGGTAAACGGTGTTTAATAGTTATTTTTCCAAACGTATCTGAATTTAACTTATAGTTTCGCTTTTCCAACGCGGGGACGGGGTAGTAGTGCGACTGGGGAGGGCTGTGTTCACTATTTACCCAGTTGCCCTTCGGCTTATAAGAGGCGTTCCTATGGTGGATGCGCGCTACAAACACTGACGTTTTAGTGTGCGTCTCACAAGTGGATTTACTGAAGTGTCAGCACGAATGGTCAGCTAACATCCAAGTTTGCTATTTAAATGCCTCGATAGAATACCGTCCAAATCGTATGTATATTTCTCCTGTTCGTATGATATGCCTGTTTGTAGCTATGTAAGGTACCGTGCACATTTAACAAACGTATTTAAGTCAAAATTGTGGTTCTACACGCCTGAACTGTTCGTGTGCGACGCTGGAAGTGCATGTACGCCGTTTACATTCAATCTTAAATCGGGGTGACTGTCAAACAAAACCGGAGCCTGTGTAAACTGCGTTTCTCTTGCTTTTACCCTTCTACGCACAAATACTAAAAGTGCTGTACCTTCCACTAACTCTGGTTGCTGTACCAAACGGTGTGAACTACCCCATGCACATTTGAACTTATATCGCGTGCACTTCACTCACATTTGAGCTTATATCGCGTGCACTTAACTACTTACATGTTTTACCTGCTACTTTACACGCTGTCGTTGTCTTATGTCATTTAACTGTGTTATTGTTTGCTGTGATCATCGCGCGTGCACCTTTGTGTTTTTTAGTAATAATTACACGAGTCGAGACATTGTGGATGGTTTGGTTACATGATCTGTGGTATTTAGTCGCATATTGGTTCGCTTGTTAATTCGGTCGATTTCCATATTGATCGCGCGAGCAAACAAACTAGTGCGCGTTGCGAATTGTGCAATTTGCCTGCGTCAACTTGAAAGTTACCGGAACGATGCATAGAATTGTCTTTATTGATGCCTTGATTTCTACGTGGTTTTTCGTAAATTACATTTCTCAGAAACTACGTAAATTAAGGCCTAGAAATTAACTTTGCCGGAGCACGACTTTCGCGACAACCACATGACTGTGTTTTCATCCTAATGCCTTGTAGGCTCGTTCTGGAATTAAAGCATTATTGTCTGACTCATTTCTAGAAGCTCCTGGATGTGAAGTTCTAGAAGCTAGGGCATGCATTTATTTCCATTGTTTTGTAGAATAGTTCAAATGAATATATAAAATGGTCATTCTGTATTTAAATACTGCCGTTGGTGATATTAGTTTTAGTTGTTAAATGCCATAATAGTCAGGTCTTTCTCAGTGCACACCATATGTTATGACGATGTGAACTTTCACGAAGTTGAAGTTATCTCAAAGGCAGTAATTCCATTGCATTCTGTTTTGGCACCTCCTCTCTGGTCTCTGGTGTGCTCTGTGGGATTATGACCGAGAAACCACTGTCACAAACACATGTCTTCTTCTGTTGTAGTTAAAGACACATTGAAGATGGCTAACAAGGCAGATGCCATTACCACCAGTGAGAGTGTGTCCCACAGTGTGCTGAGCTGGGACCAGGTGAGCCGTCTCCATGAGGTCCTGACTGAGGTAGTGCCGGTGCATGGCCGAGGAAACTTCCCCACTCTGGAGGTGCGACTGAAGGACATAGTGCAGATGGTACGCACTCGCCTGGAGCTAAGGGGAATTAAAGTGAAAGATGTCCGCTTGAATGGCTCCACCGCCAGCCATGTGCTGGTGCAGGACATTGGCTGGAGCTATAAGGACCTAGATGTCATCTTTAGGGTCGACTTGCCCCGTGAATCAGGGTTCCAGCTAGTTAAAGATGTTGTGCTGGGCACGCTGCTGGACTTCCTTCCTGATGGTGTGAACAAGGAGAAGATAACCCAAATGACCCTGAAGGAGGCCTATGTCCAGAAGCTGGTCAAAGTGTACACTGAGCAGGACCGCTGGAGCCTTATCTCGCTATCCAACAACAACGGACGCAACGTGGAGCTTAAGTTTGTGGACTCTATCCGTCGGCAGTTCGAGTTCAGCGTTGACTCATTCCAGATCGTACTGGACTCGCTGCTCTCCTTCTATGACTTGTCGCCGGAGAACCCCATGTCTCGCCACTTCCACCCCACTGTGGTGGGAGAAAGCGTGTACGGGGACTTTGGCGTGGCTCTGGACCATCTCAGGAATAAGCTGATCGCCACCGAGCGGCCCGAGGAGATCCGCGGTGGCGGCCTCCTGAAGTACTGCAACCTGCTGGTGAGAGACTTCCGGCCCACGTCAGAGGATGAGTTCAAGGGCCTGGAGCGCTACATGTGCTCGCGCTTCTTCATCGACTTCCCCGACATCGGCGAGCAGCAGCGAAAACTCGAGGCCTACCTCCAGAGCCACTTTGTGGGCGAGGAGAAGAGCAAGTATGACTACCTCATGATTCTGCGGCGCGTGGTCAACGAGAGCACAGTGTGCCTTATGGGCCACGAGCGGCGGCAGACGCTCAACCTCATCTCGTTGACGGCCTTCCGGGTGCTGGCGGAGCAGAACGCCATCCCCGACGCGTCTAACGTCACCTGCTACTACCAGCCGGCGCCCTACGTACGAGACCACAACTTCAGCAACTACTACGTGGCCTCGTGTAATCACAACATTCCAACATGGCAGCCGTGTAACTGACACACACACAAACACGCGGAACACAACTAAACACATGAGAAGACTGCTGCTTTGAGAAAGACAAAAAAAAGGAAATGTGCCAAGGAAAAGAGAAATTAGGCCGTAACCGGTGTTTCCCTCTGTAGGCATAAAGGACTATTCAAATGGACAAGTGTTTCATTTTTGTTTCTTCTTTCTCATTCCTTAGCTACAGAGGCGTCGCGATCATTGGATCCAAAGTGATATTTTTTAAGTGTTATTCGGATTATTTGCCTTTTCTTAGATTGTAGTGTTTTGTTTTTGTTACCTCCTTTTCCCTTAATCTGAGTTTCAAATGGTCGTCTTTATTGTAGAATGAGTTGTACTTGGTGCCTTACCTCTTATTTCTCTCCTATGTCTTAGTACATTTGGTCCATGTTTAAAAAGAAAATGGGGGGGAAAAAAATCTAATGAGAGACTTGGATTTTGCTCATGTGTGAATTGAAAAAATCTGGGTGAAAAATAGAAAAAAACAGAAAATTTTGAAATTGTGTAGAGAAAAAAAATGTTTAAAATGGATAACCAAAAAAATATGTTAAGGTGTAAAAGGTTGTAATCCTGAGATGCATTGAATGTTTAGTTCACTGTTTGGCAGCATGAGATTTGCTCTTCAGTGTTTGGAGATTTTCCTGTTAGAGGTGGAGCTTGTTCCATCTCCTTTAGAAAGAATCCAAAGTAAAAGGCAGAGCCACTAATTTGTTTTAAATAAGGTACAGATATGAAACGTAATATATGATTGATTGTCATTAGGCCAGCAGCGTGCAGAGTGCCAGCCAATTTAAACTCTTCTATCAATACCAAATGGGTAGAGCTGTAATCATTGTTGTTGAACTGGTAGCTTTGACATCACATACAATTAATATATTGAAATGTAAAGGGTTTTGGATCACACTAAGAATAGCCCAAATTTACACGACTGTAAATGCAGGCTTTTCTTTGGATGTTTTACCAATAACAACATTTCACAATTCAATTGTATTGTAAGTCGGGTCTCTAGCCCAGAAACACTAATAGCTGCTCAACTTCATTTGAGTTTGTGGAGCTTTTTTTGGGGCTCCCATTGTGTCTGTGCTGTGTGCACTTTGTAGAAAAAGCTGTTTTATTTAATTTTTTCACTGAATGTTTAACAGCCGAATGTTTAATTATGTTCTGCCGGGTCATTGATCAGTCTGACAAGAATTTGTCTTCTGTGTATGGTTGCATCTTAGCAGTGTTAATGGAATTCCTCTCCTTAATGTCTTCACTTATGAAACGGGTCAACTAAATGAAGAAGACCTATCCAAGCATTTTGCTTGTTTGTGGTAATACTCGCAGAAAGACTAGGAGAGTATACCTTAATGAGTTTTGAGAAGCACTCCATTGTTACAATTTTGGCCTTTTTTGCCTGCCTTTGGCAGTTGTGACGAGTTGTTATTCCTCCTCACCTTTTACAAAACCTTTTGTACAGCGTTTACTTTTCAGATGTCTACTGTCTACGTGGCATCCAGCTGGGATCTGAGTTCAGGCTACTGCCGCCAAGGTCGCAAAGGAAGGCCAGCAATGGTGTCTGCTAAGTGGGTGTCCTTTAAGGGAAATGCCAGTCTGTCTGACTCCGGGAAGAGAGAAAGTCCTTGCCCTGACCTTTCGGTACTGCTACAGTATTCCAAGGTCAGACAGAGGCCTTCCCCTCTGCCTCCCGACTGACCCTTAAAAGGAGCCACCCATGGCGGACTCCAGAAACCCTTTGCAGGCCTTCCGTTTCTAACTTGGTGGCTGCCTGAAATGGGATGCCAGTCTGGTGCCGGCCATCTGATATCTGTACCAGTAGTCTATAAATAACGTGGGGAGTGTCGATGGGGGCAATCTGTCCGTACATCCGACACTTTACATGCGTGAAGGCTGAATCATACTCCTCTCCACGGAATGGTGAGGGGGCCTGTGTGAACCCTTTTCTGGTCAGGGGGCACTACTGCCTACCTGGCACATTTTACCAACTGTAAAAGTGTCTGGAATTCCCTTCCCGTTTAGGACCCTTCCTGCTTTTAGATTCCCGTAGCAGATGCTGCACATCGATCCACCACGTGCGTCCCAGCTCACCCCTTCTGACTTTAAGCTCCAGTCTATAAATACCCCCCCATGTCTTGTTTTCTAATGACCTGTCATTTTTAATTTCCAGTCACCAAGCCAAATGTTCTCCAAGTATTTCTGTCCAAGCAAACCCTGGGAATATCACTTGTAGACCTAGAAGGCAACAGTCGCTCTCACTGATGACTGAGCAGCACTTCTGTCCCCCTCCTTCCTCCGGTTGGCTCTGAGGCACTTGCCAAACTTGCTCTTGACCTCCTTATGTAAGTGCCAGCAGCTGCCCTGTGGTCTTCCTCCAAACCCCCCACCCTCCCCCAGTGTGACGCATCCAGCTGCTGCTGCTGGAACTTGTGCAAGCTAACATGCGCGTGCAGATAACCCATGTCCCAGCTCTTATCTGCCCTGTTCACAGGCTGTGGGAGACGGGTCAGCTTGGTCTCCTCTGGGTCAGGGCACATTGCGCTGGGCTCCGCAGCCCAAACTAAACACAGACGCTGTTTTTAACCGGGCTTAGCGTTAGCGTAGCTTGCATTTACGTGGTCACATTTCAGTGTGGACCAAAGTCTGAACCAGCAACTGGGCACTTGAAGTGCCTTCATTTGGGAGTGATTAGGTGAAGGGATTAGGTGACGATTTTGCTATGTGTGTGCTTTATTTTATCGACCTGTTGTTTTTCCGCACTCACCATCAGTACTAGACTTTTGTGGGGGGGATTGTAGTGTAATTTCGCATTTAGTAATTTAAAAATATAATTCTGGGTTGATGCTGGTATTGAGTTATGGATCTAGCCTTTTTTGTATCATAGGAACTGTTTGTGTTTTTCCTTCCTAAACCTGACTCCAAACAATCCTTCCTGTGAAACCTAGCTGTCTAGTCATTCCAGTAATTCTTAGTCACCTTGTCCAAATTAGTATATATATATATATTTTATCCCCCTCCCCTGACCTTTTCAGTTTCTCCTAACCACGGTAACACCCCCCCAGCCAAAGCACTGACAAGCCAAACATAACATTTGAGCTGGAGAACACCCAGTTTCTGTGGAGGTACTCTAGATGCTGTCTGCTTACGCCCAACCTAGCTTGTGGAGTTTAAATGCATATAAGCTATGGAGGAACATGTGGGAGGTGAGCTGATTCTCAGGGAAATCTGTTGAAGGGCTTTTCTAGACGTTGTGAACGGGGTGTGAGCTTTTTGAAACTTGAAATGTTTTTGTTTTTTAAAGTAGTGTCCGTGTGTACCACCCTAGTACTGATGAATTTAATTTGAGTGTAAGGGGGGCATCACTTATTGACTTATTTGATCATTCGGATGGAAAAATCTTGTTTCAGCTGATAATGTAGAGAGATGCTGCCAGTCATTCCCAGATACTGTGTGTTTGCTGATAAATCGGTAAATCTGAGCCAGAACCAGCGCCTCCGTAGCTCTCTGAAACCAGGATGGAAGACTTCTATGTAATTGGGGGTGAGTCTTTCACCTGCGGTCCCTTGCCCTTCATTTGTCAAGGTCATTCTGGTCTTGATCCTCGGAGCGATTGTGCCTTAATGAATGGTGAACAGAAACGTGTTTTGCATGTTACCTGAGATGAGGCTATGTGATAGTCTTTGGTTTGTTTCTGTTTTTGTCCCCCGTATTGTGATTCCATGTGATCTACAGTGTTACGTCTTCCTTCCTGTGTCTCTCGTGTCTAAAGCGCCTTTAGTTGTTTTTGGGATGGGTTTGGTTGTGCTTTATGGAAAGTGATGGTAGCCTTTTGGATGCTCTTATTGCCTATGTTTGTATTAACCGTTGTGGCGTTTGCAGCGTGCGAGTGTGTGTGTGTGTGTGTGTGTGTGTGTGTGTGTGCACGCTTGCGTCTAGGATGCCAGTGTGGATGTGAGTTATCTAAAGAATATGAACTTCTCGCACTATATTGAAATAAGGTATTGCAAAAGGGCTATGTCAGCTTTCTGATTATGATGACTGGTGATGACAATTACCATAATTTTACCATTTCATTTTCAGCACTTTTACCTCACTTGAGTTTTCCTTTGGATGGAAATGTGTATCAGGAAAATGTGTTTGAAGAGAGAAAAATAAAATAAAGTATTGAAACCCAAATCTTTTGTCTGAGTATTGCTGTTGAGTTGTGGTCCTTCCATTTAATATTGTGAAGGGTTTAAATGCTGGCACTTGGCGGCCAGATCAGTGGTGACACTGTGTTTGGGCAATTCAACGTAGCCTTTACTTGGTCACACTTCAGTGTGGACCAAAGTCTGAACTATCATCCTGGCACTTGAAGTGCCTTCATTTTCCTATGCATGATTTAATGTTGAATATCCAAATACACAATTACTTGCCTCTATTGAAGAAGAAAAAAATGGAAAAATACAAATTCCATTAATTTTCTTCTTGTGCAAAACATTGAGTTAGTGGTTCTCACGCCTCGTGATGACCGTGACCGCATCGCCCAACGGTCACTCTGATCACTTTGCTGCTTCCATTAAAAGGACTTGTGAAACTTTAATGGCTACATCAGGTGTGCTATTTGTTCTGTGGTCCAGTTGCACAATTATATAAATAGTATTTTTTGTATTTTTCCCCCCCCCTTGAGAACCGGGTAACCACATGGATTTAATCTAATGAACTCAAAGGATCTCTCTTTAAATTTTGGGTTAGGCAAAATTAGAGTTACGATAAAGATAGTTAAAGGTGAATGTGTGTGTTTAAATTATTCAAATGTAATGCTGTTTCTACAGACCCTGTGTTTTCCACTCAACTGGAAACCTCAAGTGTAGAGAAACTGAATCACACGCTGCTGCCGTTCATAAAAAGGTGACTAATCTTCCATGGGATTACTCATGGAGTAGCCGTAGTGACGTGGCTGTGTCCAATAACGTCAACCAGTACACATGTGGTATCATGCTGTCGATATACACCGGTCTTTAAAAGGCTTCTGCTTCACGTAAGTGTGTTTCCACATCAAGTGCAAATTGGATGCTCTTAGATGCTTGCGTGCACCGAATACCTGTCAATAAGATGCCATTGTGAATCCCTGCGGTGCTATCAGAGCTTCGGCGAATATACTTTGTCGTTTAAGCCGTGCGGGGGACTCGGGACTCAATCTGGTAAATCCTTAAATAGCCCGAACTGTAGCCTAGCTACTATCACAGAATGCTACGACACGCTTTGCTAGAGTCCTCAAGATAACATCATGCCTGTCATGCACTGAAGGTTTCCTCGGCTAGAGGTGGCAATTCTCATTTCCTCTGTGCGTCAGTGGCTACGTGGAGAGAGGGAGAGACACGGGGTACAGGTTTCCAGTGGGACGGGAGGTGGGATTGTGAACATTCAGGCAAACAATGCGTCCCACACGGGTCTCTGTGCAGTGCCATGATGGACAATTGACATCAGAAAAAAAACTGGCCAGCGAATGACCAAGCCAAACAATGCACGACTTCTGGAATACTACAGTTAGAAATATGCACGCAGGGACAATGAGAAGTCAACAGGCAGCAGAATGTTTAGAGGAGAGGCAACCAGGTAAAACCCCATCAGGATGGGGTCGCAGTGAACCTGAGTGTCCTCTCTGGTTACTCTTACACACACATACACACACACAACTATGGTTGGAGTAATTTGTTGTTCAACCAGATTTTGGTTGACACGACTGAGTTGGTACACCCCATTATGACTCTAATGATGATAGCACAGATCACATTGGGGGCGACGGTATGGCTAATTGTGTCCGTGTGCCCAATCACGTTTGTGGGAAAAATACATGTTAGCCCTGTAAACCTGTTTGAGGATCTGAGGTCCCACGTACTTTTTTCCAAGCGGTGTGCTTTCCACATTACTGCCTGGGTGTGTGTGCACCATAATGGCTTAAGGCCCTGTAGTTCAGCCTTCCCCTCCTTCACATCCTCGGTTTCATGGTGTCCATTTTCAGCTCCTTTATATTTCGTCTTATGAGAGCTTGTTGTCTTGCAACCCGATGCCAGGTATTTGTATGGTTCTGTATTTACCATGACAGTGGGGTTATGTTAAGAATATAGATGCATTTTTTTCAGTTAGCCAGTCAATAACCTTTAGGCTTTAATTAGAAGCCTTTCATAGCTTTGGCAGTGTGTCAGCGGTTACATCATCAATGAAGACAAGTGAGCCAGTTCCACTGACGACCATACATGCATAATCCACATGCCTTCAGCATACAGGGTTTCACATATAAGAGGGTATGCCAGTTATCTGCCAGTTGGTCAGCCGTGCTCTGTGTATGTTCCCTGGATATCTGTCTTCCCTATGACCTTGTAATTGTTAACCCGTCACATCAGCTATTGACAACGGAAGATGCTCTCAAGCGTTCTGCAGTAGGTGTAAAGCGCTCCACAATTCACTGCTAGTTGTCCCTTTGAAGTATTATAGGAATCAATGTAGGTACCGAATAGATGCTACGACAGCTTGATGGCTCGTTGGCTGTGGTAACAGGATGTCCTGCAGGTGAACCAGTACAGCTGTGGCCTTCATTACAAGCCCTTTAAACCTGGGGACAATGTTGTTCACAAATGTTTGAATAGAACCTTTGATTAACTTATGTTATGCGATGTATAATCAGGAACATAATCCAGGCTGTTCACGTAATGCTCTTTCAGTTTAGCTTCCACTTCATCTAACCTATTCTGTATTTATGGGCATCACTGGAAATTCCTGTTTGAGTTTCGGCGAAAATAAAAAGGTTCTGATGCGATGGATGGCAAGTGGGAAGGGCTTGTCCACATTTCTGTGTGTAGAGCAAAATTGGTACAAATGTTTTCCTCTTCTAGTTGCACAGTTGACATGTTGGTAAAAAATGTTTTTAGTGACTCGACACAAGGTGGTATTTTTTTTATTGTTCTCTCATATAGTCTCGATCGACTGTCTTGCGTTGCCTAGTAAAGAGATTATGCTTGGCTTCTGAGTTGTTAAAGTAATACTAACTGTTCACATCAAGGTTCTTTTTAAACCCTACAAATCCCCCTGACTCAGCAGGTCTGAGTTCCAGCCTTTGACTTCTGTGACTTCAGCAGCTTAAGCAAACTGGCCCCTCCCATTCAGGAAATAGACAAGCTGCGCAAATATCACCCATTCCCCCCGGCAACAACAACGGCCTTAAAGCAAGGACTGCTATTTATAACAGGAGGCATACTCAAGGTCCTGAGAAACAGGTAATTGGGCGTTGTAGGGGGATGTGGAAAGCTCGAGTCGGAAGCTACTGTGGTAGGAACAGATATATGACAATTAGCCCTTTTATACACAGAACTACATCCAATTAATTTACAATGACAGTCTTTTATTTTTCAAAAAGCGCAATCATTTTCAGTACCTGCACCTGATTGGCTGATATGATATATCAGAGCCCTGCCCCTTATTCAGCTGAACAGTCTCTGATCTATTTCAATTGTTTTGCCAAAAGTACCATTTCAAAATAAAGGCTTAAATTCTAATCTTTTTTCTAACAGCTCTAATACACAGAAAGGAAACCAGGAACTGTGTAATAAATTCAGAGTTTTGTTTAGTGTGGCTCTTTCATTCAAAAAATAAATCAAATTGCATTACAGACCGAGCTTTTAACCAGCCCTCCCACCTCAATGCGTTTTTGCATTACTGTGATAGTCTTCCTCTAATATTATTTAATTGTATTGATTTTTGTACACTCATATGAATGGATATGATAAATTAGGGGGCTTTGGGAAAGGTTAATATGAAAACTACTCAATTATTTCTCCTGGAAACAGACCAGAAATATGTGAAAGCAATAATTACAGTAAGAGAATGAGAGTAAATAGAGATAAGCGGGGTGGACCAATTTCCCAGAATCCCTATTTCACCAGATGACCCCCTTTTCCTAGCCCCAACACCACTGCCAGATGTGCAATATGTAAACATATCCATATGATTTGTCTATTCTTACACATGTAAACACTGTGTGTGTGTATGTGTGCATGCGTGTGTGCATGTGTGGGTGTGTGTGTACACATCTCCCTCCATCTGTCCCTGAGGCCATTTGAGGTTGTATGTGGGCGGGGCCAACCAGACTATCATTCATTCTCTAGCATCCTGTTCACATTACCACTTAGATATGAGTTTCAAACCGGCTCCCATCAACACACTCCACTAACAGCCAAATAAGAAGTACTAGCTCTGCTTTCTTTGCTTTTATCCAATTTATTTATTTTCAGGATCCAGCCAGAGAAAAAGATTGGCAACATATTATAGGTTAAATGATCACAGAGGTCCACCACGCGGCACAGTCCCTGTCTCTTATAGCTGTGTCACTGTGGCCAGGTATTTGAATCCTCTGTGTTGTGTTAATTGTCTCGCTATTAGCTGTGTGATTCCAGGGGAATAACAGTCGCTCTTTCTTTAAAAAGTAGACAATATTTAAAATAATGGGTAGTACGTGACAGCAAGGCTGAGATTGCATCAGATTTGTGTTAGATGTGCTTATAATGAAATTTCCGCACAGCTTTTATTGTGAGCTTTGGCTTTGAAAGGTGCATAGTTAAAACTAGTGATTGGTTCCAGCCTGTGAGTAATGACTAAGTTTGACATTTACTACACTGGGTCATTTTTATGTCAGGTTTGCACTTTATGAAGAGTCTATGAATTCAATATCAAAGAGCTCTAAGATGTAACTGACTCAAGAACATTAACCCTTTAAAACCTGGTTGTGGTGTCATTGTCTGGACTCTGATTGTGTCACAAACAGGCTTGAGAGGAGTAGACAAACCAAAAGCAAATTGTGGTGTGATGTGATCAGATCTTCCTGACCACTTACAGACATCTTGAATTACTGACTTGCGTCTTGAAAAAATTTCCCAAAATAAAGAGTATCTAATCTCTATCCAAATACTTGGAAAACACAGATGCTAATTAATCATCCGGTGTGTCAAGGTGAAGTGGCGGAATCGTTTTAACTGGAAGCCAAAAAACGAAACACTCTTTCTGTGATCAGAAACATCGCGAGTATATCACGTCAGACACTTAATAAATGTTAGCCTATCAGTGTTGACCTTGCTGCCAGACCACACGCCCACTCTATGAAGGAAAGCAGAACCAAAGGTAGACAGCTGTACTGTCACCGTGTCCCAAAACAATCTCTTGACCGCAGGCGGGGGGGTCTCTTCTCTCCACCTCACCGTCTGTTCAACCAGCAACGGCTATTCTCTGTCTAATATCATTAAATGAATGCAAAAATAATAAGAAAACAGGGTAGAGTAAGATTGAGTGAAAGATGGATGGATGCAGGGTTACGCACAGGGCAGCTGGAAGGACAGAGGGAGAGAGAGATCGGAGAAGAGGGAGAACGAGCAAAAGAAAAGACGATTTAAACGGAACAATACTGCAAATCTTCCTGAAGGATATAGCTGTCTCTGAGAAGAGGGCTGGATGCGGTGTTTGTTTCAAACATCTGCCGTTTTCTGCATGAGTTGCAAATCTGTCACTCCGTACTTTAATCCCCCTGTTTTTAGAAGGATGTTGGGCCAGAAAACGGTTTGATACAAGCCACGTTGTGCTAATTAATATATAAAGACACTATTGGACCCAACGATCCTACACTGAACAATAATCATGCCAATGTATCTGACGGGTTATGGGTGGACAGGGGGCGTGACTTATCCGTGGCGGAATCGGAAAGAAATGGCTCAAAAGTTTCAAGTTCAAAGTGCACAAAAACACTCTGTGAATAAAAGATCCGTGTACTTGTAAAACGCTCTTTTTGGGGTACGAGAAGCAACCGGAGAAGAGACGCCGACCTAGGATTCGATATGTCATAACAACAACAGGTATTTTAGCATTAATGTAATGTCAACTAGCTTGTTTGTCTTGTATTACTTATTATTAATAAATGGAAAAACTGCCATGAAGGTAACCTGATGTTTTTACCTTGCATAAACTTTGTGTGACTAGCTTGGAGGGCACAATGGTACACAGTGACAGATGCTAGTTTAATTTCCTCTATTAGTTAACATTTAATGTAACAGAATATCAACAGACCATTTCTAAAAAATTAGAATATCATCGAAAAGTTAATTTATTTCAGGAATTCAACTTAAAATGTGAAACTAATATATTATTATAGGCTCATTGCTTACAAAGTGAGATATTTCAAGCCTTTAATTTGTTATAATTTTGATGATTATGGCTTACAGCTTCCTCCCAACCATCTACCGCGGATGGTAAAGGTACTGTTATATCACCCCTTTTAATTTCGTTGAGGTTGTGTTCCCACATCATTAAGTTTGGATCGCTAAATCTTGAATAACGGTCAACTAATGAATGAATGAGTGTCAACTCCGGCTTGTTTACTTCGAACCGGAAGTCGCGCCCATTTTTGACGCAATGCCTCATGGGACGTAGGCAACTTGTGGATATGGCCTCTCCTAAGGGGGTACTTGAAAACAATCATGACATACTAGTGAAATTAACATGAGGGGTACTTCAAGGGTACTCTGAGCGGAGCAGAAATCTGTCGATGGTACAGACCATACGGTACAAAACAAATTCGACCAGGCTATCGAAGGTTGCAACCCAAAATTGGAATTTGTGCTATATTGAAAGTGAACATATCAGTAATTAGACAAGGATTCCATATTCCTCTATTATTAATATGGCAAACAGAAAATCTGCTACATGGAGCCAATACCTTATAGATAGTGAAAATGTTGTGAGCTTATGTATGCACACGTGTACGTCCAATATCATGAATTGAAAATAAAATCTTTGTTGGATGTTTACAAAACGTGTGATGCGACACAGCGGAACCACTGATCTAGTTTGATCTAGTTTGCAGTGTAATCAATACGCAAACCTTAATATGGCCTCAGGAAGGAGTGTACGTATACCAGCAGAAGAAAACTGGAGACTGGCGCACACACAGTGAGATAAGGGCACTATATAAAAGCCCTAATCTTCGGTGGCTAATGCCTGCATAGCTGGTGTTGTGGCTGGTGTTAAACAGCATATCATACAGTGGCAGCTACTGGGATTGTCAACAAAGCTCCACCAGTCCCACTTACATTGGACACTTAGAATGATTAAGTGTAACAGGTGTGACGTCCAGGAAGAAATGACACTGATTGATTTGATCCTTTTTGTCAGTGTATTCTGCATAGCAGTGTTGGCAACAGACCAACAGGTACCATGACTAGCTGAGAACAGTGGCATATTACGTAAGACCAAATATCACTGTTCTAATTTAGCTTTACTTCAATAAGGCACCCCAAAGTTTTGTGGTTTTTGACCGATGTGCTACACGATCCGCTAAATGGCTGTCTAGGGCCTGTGGTGTTCTAAACGAACACCGCCCCCCTTAGCAGTTGTATATTGATCCTAAACAACACCTGTTCATATTACACTGGGGTTGTGTGTGAATTTGACTGCTCCCTCAAGAGCAGTTTCACCTCAGACCTCACCAAAACCACCGATATGCAAATGTCAGCTAAAGCAGATGTAATTGTTCAAAAATGTAAATGTGTTCAGACTCAAACTGAGTGCGTGGTGAACAGTCGTTTAAAAAAGGATTAATGAGACAAAAAAGCGGCCGAAATGGGTTTTCTCAGAAAGGTGGCTGGCCTCTCCCTTAGGGATAGGGTGAGATGCTCAGTCATCAGAGAGGAACTCGGAGTAGAGCCGCTGCTCCTTTGCATAGAAAGGAGCCAGTTGAGGTGGTTCGGGCATCTTGTACGAATGCCACCTGGGCGCCTCCCTAGAGAGGTGTTCCAGGCACGTCCAGCTGGGAGGAGACCTCGGGGAAGACCCAGGACTAGGTGGAGAGATTATATCTCCACACTGGCCTGGGAACGCCTCGGGATTCCCCAGTCAGAGCTGGCTAATGTTGCCCGGGAAAGGGAAGTTTGGGGTCCCCTGCTAGAGCTGCTACCCCCGCGACCCGACCCCGGATAAGCGGTTGAAGATGAGATGAGATGATGAGAGACGAAAAAACAACATGCTGTTGCTAGGAGATTTCGAGTTCTAAAACGTTATATAATCAAATCTAATCTTATGATTTTGAACCTACCCTATTGGACTGCATGTGCAATGTGTTCTTTGTATGTGCATAATCTATAAGTTGAATCACTCTTACACTTTAGTGTTACTCATTACGTTTGAAGTTTAAAAGTTTACGTTTTCGGTGACACATATCAGTAAAATACATGACGCGGTACACAATTGTCAGGAAATGTATTTGGCTCAATAACATCTATTCTTCTACAACCAGTGGGCAGAAATTTTAGACTGTATCTTGAAGTAAACTTCCGAAACAACCTGTAAGGCAACCTTTGTGTAAACCAAGCCAGCCTTAGGGGTATTCCAAAAGTAAGTTTCACTTACTCAAACATATCTTGGGGGAAGATCTGCTCTGAAGGCAGAAATTAATAGGTTTGGTTTACTCAATCGAGAGGGCAGAGCTAGCATCTATAACAAGCTGGAATGTAACCTTCCCTCCATGGAATTAACCAAAAGCATACATTTCTGCCTTAAGGGCAGATCTACCAAAAAGACATGTTTACCAAATTAGATAAATCTATAGATAAATCTAATAATAGATTAATCAAATTTGAGATTTTTTTCTATAATGTAAATAGTTGAAAACGCCAATTGTCAGTACTTCTATGACAGCTTCTCTTCGTGGCTACAGACTTTAAAAGACAATCTTTTGCTCAATATATTGCTGGACAGAAATTAGTGCAAAATGATTCATTAGGTCTTTCCAGTACCATACACAGTACAGTATTTGTTTAACCATTGTGAAACAAGTAAAAAGCTTCATCCATCGACAGCACTTTTCTGAAAGAGCTACATGTTTGCTGCCAGGTTAACAACATTATCTAGTGAGAAGACACTTCACAAAATAATTGACTGTCAGTTACTTTTTATAGCAAGTTGCGTCAAGCATTTGTAACGACGTTTCTAAATCACTTTCCAAAGCTGAAAACTGGCCTGCTCAACATCAAGATCTGTATTTGTTATGTCAGCTTTAATTCAACAAGATTCCAACTTTGGTGAAAATAACTGAAAATAAAAGGAGAACAGATAAAATAAACAACAATTTAATTCATTTGAAAGTGAGAAAATATCAACAGAATATAACTAAAAAGACTGACTTTCTTTAATCAACCCTGCAAGAATAACCTCATAATTTATACACAAGTGAAATCAAACAGACATAGAAATAGATATTTTTGGAGTTACAGAATTTTGGCTCATGTTTAAAAACATTCCAACCGATAAACATTCTGAACATCAACAAATATACTACATAACTCATGTTTTTAAAATCAGTGTTACTCATTAGTTTATGGCACAAACTACCTATGTGACATTATTACAGATGGAAATCTTTAAAAAATATCCAGGTATTTAACTGTTAATCAAATGTTCTGAATACAATTTACAAGTAATTTATTTGGCATTTAATTAGGTCAATAAAGATGTAGGTTTAGCAGAAATGTGTTCATGGTATCATGTATTTCATGTTCAGTTCTTAATAATGATAAACGATGGCAATCGCAGACCAAGCTGGAAAGGTTTAGTGTGGATTCAATGTTCTGGAACACCTAAAAATAGCCACACACAGTTATGCAGGTTGTGGAAGTAAAATTTGGTGTAGATGTGCAAAATCAAAACATGAAACATAACAGGAGTGATATAACAGGCACATTAAGTCATGATGGGCATGTTAAGACCGGCCAATCACAAGTCAGAGGATAAGCAGGGGCTGTCACCAAGACTCCATCACAGCCTTGTTTCTCCCAGTCACTCATCTGATTGGATCACACTTCTAATAATACAAAAAAATCATCTTAAATTCATCAGTATCCAGAACTCTTAGTGTCAATGTCCATCCTATTGTCCTTCTGAGGGCCCAGGTATGTAATATCTGCTTCAGTCCAACTAGACCCGCTGAGGCCCGGAAACTCCCAGAGGAGCTTATTCACACAGGTCCTTTTGGTGAGAACCAGGAAGTAAAGAAATGAATGTGCAGTCGGATGTACTCGCCCACTTTAAACTGAGAAATGGCGATTGGCTAATGGCAAACAAACAGTGTAACCATAGTAACAGAAGCACCTGAGCAGAATCCCAATGTCTAGTTTCTAGGCTGTAAAAAAAAGATGAAAAGGCTACATGAACCTCAAACTAAAAGTACAGCCATAATTATAATCATTATTCCAAAAAAACATTAATGGATTCCTTTTATTCAGTTAAAACGTTTTGTTGTGGTATTTATATGCCGTTGAGTCAATTTCCTTAATAGGTAACGTGAAAGGACAGCATGTGGCAGATGTCAGAGCTCAGGGATGATTGACGAGTAACACATCACTCTACTAATAATGGTTCCTCAGAATGAACCGTCACCGTCCGTAGGCTAATCAAACACGTTTCGGTTTTGACATGCATTATAATTGCTCTCAATGATCTACCCAAGTGTGCGTCATTCGTGGTGGTGTGTGAAGTATTTCCTGTCGTTTTGAGACCAGTTGAATGGGTATTAAAGGGGAGTGCGTTCCGTCCAGTCATATGTGGTAAAGACCACCATCCCACTTGTTTTGGAACACAGCTTAAGTCTGTTAGAGGCCTTGACCATTGACTGCTGTCAGGGTTTTTTGATTGGTCCATTCACACCTGAAACACAGAAGCAAATGCAGACAGGTTATAGTAAGTAAGTCTGGCAAAGTCCATAATAAGAAAACAGCAAAGTAGGGTTGAAATCCCTTTGTAAATCAGGGACACCTCGCCAATGACAGCAAACCTTTTGCTACTTGTCTGGTTGGAGTTTGAAAATACGGTCACAATATCAGATGAGGATGTCCAGGTAATTGTATATCAAAACCCTAACATACATTGATAAATTCTGTTGGTGTACAGAGCAGATTTCCAGCTAAACGTGTCCAACCCAGTCCACACATCTGGGCCCAATCTACCAAGATGAATGGTCACAAACAAAGTGTGTACTGGGAGCCAGTGTTCAAAACAGCAATAACAATAAATAAAATAAAAAGGCACTACGTCATTGCAATGTATGGAACATAATGAAGACCAACTTTGGGTTAAGTAGAACAATTCTTCTCAACACCGGCCAGAAAATGCTACCAAAACAACCATAACAAAGCCCTTAAAGGGTAAATAGGTTTTAAAATCCAGCAACTTTGTCACACAACCTTATCTAAAAAAATAGTCCATAGTGTATCAAATGTTCATATGCGTGACTGAAATTATTACACCATGTGGCTTAAAAGTAAAAAAAGGTACAACTTCAACATCCACTTATTGGAGTGGTGCTCATTGAGGCGTGCGTGACTTGGTAACTTTTTAGTCACAGTGCCATTTTTTGCAGTGTCACACCTGGCGACACACACACACACACACACACACACCTGGTTTTACAGTAACTCCTCAAGCATTGCATTTCCTGCTAAAAAGTAAAAAATATTATTTTGCATGGAGCCGTGGTGGTTTACGATCATCCCATATTTATTAAGAACAAACACCCTACGTTTAAAAAGAACTTGATTTTCTGTAATTTGGACAAAGAATAAATAACTACATTAACATTTACCTACATACCAACTGCAATTCACAGTTATGAATTATAATTATAACAAATTGTCCAAACTGCAATTACAACCAAGTTTGGACCTTGACTTAACAAAAAGCTATTTGGAGAACAGTTTGCTGGTTTCCTTTTCCCAAAATGGTGTACTTTGAATAACATGTAATCTGGAGAAGGATCTGGAATACTATATATATATATATATAATTCCAGATTCTTCCAAAACAGAAGGGTATTTGACTAGCATTCGGCGACGGATCATTCCTTCTCCAGATTACAGATACTGAAGTAGTAAATATTTATTACCAGTAGAGATTTATGGTGTCATTTCAAATTTTGGATTCATGTTTAGAGTACATTTATGTGGACACCATGCTAGTCAAGTGATTGTGAATGTATATTTTGCACAAGCAAAATATTTATTTAGGATTATCGAATGCAAAATATGTTTGCTGAGTCACAGGAAACTAGACGACGTGAGCCACACCTCCAGTTATTTGCCCAGCCAGAGATGAAGTTAATAACAACCTATAGCTAGTCATGGAGAAAGCCCAGTCCAGGTAGTACCTGGATTGTGGACCATTTGTAAATCCAATTCACATGGGTAATGTTGTGTACTGGTGGTAATGAATAAAAATCTAAAAGTTAACACTGGATTAAAAATGTTATACAAAAGGTTAAGGCGTTAGATATTTTTTGTTCACAACAGGAACCTCAAATAGAAATAGGCGATGCATTGGCAAGTGATTCTTTTTGTAATGTATTTACCTCATGAGTGCAGTTAAACATGGCATCATCGGTTTTGGCAAAATGTTGAACCAAATGTGATAATGTCTAACAGATTGACTGTTCCAGTATGGTGGCTTTAATTAACATAGTTAAACATAAAATTACCTTGCTCTATTCGTTATTATAACTCAGTTCAAGAAACACTATTCCACAAGTCTATTCATCGTTTCTAAAATACTACATTCTGTTACCGAAACCAGCAAGCATTTGACCATCATGTTCAGAGGGGGGAAGTACAGAATGCATTGCTACAGCCCATGCCTAGCCTAGGAAGACTCCTTCAACAGAATTGTTAATTGTTGTTAATAATCCAATCATTTATTTTCTCCACCCTTTCGATTTAAGGTGTCAGTTTTGTAGTCCTTTTATATGTACATATCACAATGATTTTTGACAATTGAAGTATAAAAAGCAATGAAAACCTGTTATGGGCAAATTCATTGGAATGCGTTCGGTGAATTATACAGCAGAAAGTAGACAACACAGTCTGAGAGTTTATAGGGTGTGAAGGCATTTGTCCTGTTAGTGTGAAATGAAGGCGAAGTCACACCCCAGAAAATAGCAGGAAATATCCCTTGATCAAAGCATCGTGACTACTAGTGACTCCAATGTTATTTGTTACGCGCATTCTTCAACTCCCGATACTTAGAGGCTTGCCATCATAAAACTACTTGCGGTCAAATACGTACTGACATTTATTAAAACAAAATATCACAACATCATGTTTTATTGCACGAGTGACACAAAATGTAAGAGAAATACATTTTAAGTTAAGACTATGAACCAAGATATTGTGTATGAAAGGAGGGAAGGTTGAATATTTTCTGAAGGCTCTGAACAAAATCCTAATACCCAATATGGCAAGATTCCCAAACGATAATGCTTGTCTGTCTGTGTGTGTGTGTGTGTGTGTAGGCACATTCGTATGCGTGTAGCCCTGCAGATTTAGGTCACCAAGGTATGTAAAGCAAACAGACTGGTGAATGTAGCAACTCACCCGTGCGTCATACTCCAACACAAATGGAGGGATGTCTATCTGTTCCGGCAGAATACAGCTGAAGAGCTGCTGGAGGTTCTCGATCTGATGGACCTTCTCCTTCAGCCCCGACACGCTGAACGTCGTGAAGAACCAGGTGGACACCTGACAGGACAATTAGAAGAAGGATGGTAACAACGGAACTAGTTAATGTGGAGACAACAACCAAATGGGACAGAATATCCGGTTCCCAGACACAGAATAAACTACTTTCTCCACAGAAAGGGTTCTGTTGGTCCTGCATCCGAGGTTAGGAAATATTCTGTAAAAGTTTAATAGGGTCACTTCCTAAGCACCAGCTTAAAATCACCATGATGGAATAAGGCCAGTACACGTCTACTCTCCTCTTTTGCATGCTAGCGGCTCTGCTTCCCATTACAACACATCTAAACTTATCATTTAAACCCACTTATAGCATTTAACCTAATGGTCCCACCACAATTCCTGGCTGTTCCTCATAGGCACCTGTGAGTTCACACAAGCTACTTGTGCATTAATGATTTATTAATGATTCCTTTTTCATGAGCCTTCTTCATTTAGAAGGGTTAAATCATTTTACTAACCGCGTAATATGGTCACATATGACACACGCACACCTTTGAAGAAGCAGCGAAACAAGGGACTGTAGACTTTACCTTGGAACGAAACGAAGGGTGAACAAAGTAGAACGCCCTCAAATTATTTTTAAACCTGGAATACAAAAACAAAGCGGGCATTCACTGACACGTTGGCTCGATAATTGTCATGGTTTTTATAAAACACATTTTTAGTTGAATCGGCTCTGGCACTAGTCTAACAGCACACACACACACACACACACACACACACACGCACACACACACACGCACACACACACACGCACACGCACAAAAGCACCATGAAAACACCTGCTGATGCAACTACATGGTTTCAGTCAGCCTTCATTTCACACGAAACTAAACCAATGGTCTCGATGGGATGGTGTTGAATAATCACCCACAGCACTAGCGGCTTACAGGACACTTGAGAACATCTCCCCCAGACGAATCAACCACCCCCTCATCAGTTCAGAGAACAGCATAGGGTCCTGTGTGTACGTGGAACAGGACCTAACACATTCTTCTCCCCAGCCAGACAGGATATTGAATCCATCGCTTCCTGGTCCAGGCCTAGGGGCGGAATAGTTGTTTCCAAACCAGTCCAGGAGCCAACTTTGAAGCGGTTCCTGACGTAGCAGACCTGATTAGTCTGGAGCTGCGCTGGGTAGATGGGAGCACACAGGTCAATATGCACAGGGCCACAGGGTTTCTCATGAGGACCCTGGATTGTCTCATCACCACGCTTAAACAAATGACCCTCGGTGTAACTGGTTGACTCAGGTTACCATACGGCAACGAATCATTCCGGTTATGGTGAAAGGTCTGCGGATGTACAAATATGTATTCCGAGGAACACGAGACAAGGAAAAACCCAGACAGATAAAGTTGCACACTGAATATTTCAAGAACAACAACGACGACTAATTTTCCAACACTATAATATGACATTGTCCATTTAAGGGGAAGTTCTGCGTGGCCTGTCCAGAGTCTCACACCCGGTTTATCAGAATGACTGTCGGAAACGGCCCACTGCTGAGGAAATGAACAGTGAGTCAGGGAAAGAAAGGGTCGTGGGGTGAAAAGACTTCTGCCTTCCATTTGCATATTGAGGTTTTCAGCTCCACTCAAGTGTGAGGGTGTGAATATTGTTTAGTGGTTGATCTCATCTTCTGCCTTTAATACTCGGCCATTCAACCACTTCCTGCAGGTCTTCACACTCAGACATCCGGTTAGTGCAACAAACTACCTTGTAGATGGAGTTAACAAAACGTTCGGGTCCCTTTAGAACCGGACTCCTGCAGATGAGCTAAACCAGAGAGGCATTCAAGGTTAGGGTGTATAATGACGACAATGGCCCCGGGGCAGTGTGGTGTTTGGTGTAGTCACACGGAACCTGATGGAACTTTCTTCACATGAAGTCCATTCGTGGCCAACAGCCATCTGCAACATGCAGCTAGTTCGGGTGAAGGTTACAGAAAACGCAACGGGAATGTAGGCTTCTGATTTGGGGCCCCCCTCCAGCCCACCGTTAATGCATCAGTATTTGGGAATTTCACACCGGCTTACTTATCCCAATATGGACCCAGGTCTCCAGAACATGCCGCCATGTCCACAGCAGTCTGTCTTTACAGCCTTTGGTAAATCGCTCTGGCGCGTCACAAAATCAATACAACGTGTGCATTTGTCAATGTGTCTTACTTGGCATCTACAATCTCATAGAGCTTCTTGAGGAATTCTGAATCCAGATGGTTTCGTTCCTCGGTCAGAGTGTGGAAGTAAACCATGACATATTCCTTGACTGTTATGTGATCCATGACGTGGATGAAGTACAGCAGGGCCTGCAGGGTTCGAAAAAGACACAAGACACACGATAGGTCAAAGGTCATAGAGAAACAGCATTCATGTATTACTATTGAAGTGATAATTTCAGTAATGCTTGTGACGTTGCCTCAGTTTAATCGGCTACCTTTTCCATGTCAATAAGGTTGATGGGAATATTTCTGCCCACAAGAACCATCACTGTCCTGCCATATATGTCAACACCTGTGAACAAAACACACACACAAACAAAAGCCTCACTGCCTCTGCCCAGTTGCCTGTCAGTGTTAAAACACTGCTGCCTAGGGGAGACCTGGAAGTATTACACTCACTAAAGAAAACAGTGCTCTGGGCTACATTATTGCTCTGGATGAAAATAAATAATTAAAGACCAAATTGCTAAATTAAACCAAGTGAACGACCGTGAGGAGAGAAGAAAAGTAGGCAAAAGTCAAAGACAAAAAATAACAAAAAACTGGATGGAGAAAAGGAGAGTGAAAGAAGGTGTGCTGCCTTCACAACAAAGGCTGTTTCATTAACGGTTATTTTTAATCCTGAGAGCGAAAAATGAGAGAACAGATTATCGGGCCCCTGATGCTGTATTCAATGAGCTGGAAAAAGGATTTCCGTTCCCACAAGAGACCAACCGCACACACAGACACACACACAGACACACACACAGACACACACAGACACACACAGACACACACAGACACACACCTTACCAGTTTGATATAAGGCTTTCAGCGCTGCTATGTCTGACAAGTCTTCTGCTCTGGCTCGACACAACCAGCGATTATAACTGCAACGACAGGAAAGGTTACAACCGCATTACATCAACAGGATGTAGCGTAAACTTGAGTCAGACCAAGGTAAATGCTACATGGTCGCTATGGAAACCCAACTGACTTTCTCTGGTGCTGTTTCTGCATGGTGGCATCAGATAGATGTCCCTGGAGAATGAGTTTGCGCTGTTTGTCCACATCTCCCTCCATCCGGGCAAAAGCATGAGTCCCCACCTGGCCCAGATGTGAGTCTAGAGTGTCCTCCTCAGATTCATCTACACAACAAAACACACACACCTATAATATTATACTTATACAACAACAAAAAACACCAGTAAAATTGCAGCGACAAAACACACAAATACAAAACATGAATTATCACACTTCAGATTCACTGGTTGTGATGAAGAGCTGGTCTCCATCTCCGTGTGTGTGTCAAGACCTCAGAACCACCGAACCAGCCAGGTGAAGGCATGGGAATTAGCTCGACCATGGTATCTATGGATGATGCTGTGTGTGTGTGTGTGTGTGTGTGTGTGAGACCGTCGCTGTGACTGTTTAAAGCAGTGCATCCGTCATCATGGACAGGTGCTGCTGTGTGGGAAAGATGAACCAACTGAAAGACACGGACCATTTAACAATTCAGACGGCTCTTAATAGTTTCCACTCTGATGTAAGATCCATCATTTGGTCTGAGTGTGTGTGTGCGCGCCGAGTGTATGTGTGCGCCGAGTGTGTGTGCGCGCGCCGAGTGTGTGTGCGCGCGCCGAGTGTGTGTGCGCGCGCCGAGTGTGTGCGCCGAGTGTGTGCGCCGCGCCGAGTTCACTGACTTAACTCTGACAGATCACCCTGCTGCTCCCATGTCCACTGTACGTCTCCATGGATACAGACCACCTGGTTTAACCAGGCAGTATACCAGGCAGTACACCAGGCAACACTGTGCTGTCCATCTTCCAGGAACAACTGCCCCCCAACCGTTCATTTATCGCCATGAAGTCAGAAAGGCGTTCACCAAAATTAAATGGAGGTTGTTGCCGTGGTTACCAGATGGACGAGTCGCTGCTAGGGTGTTGTGGGAAATGTGGTCTTACCTTCCAGACTGCCTGGTTTCTCAGCAATGCGAATCTGTCTCTCTGGGACTACGGGCTCCCCCTCTGAGTTCCCAATGTCAGCGGGGATTAGTGGCAGGCTGACACACTCCTCTGCCTCAGAACGAGGGAAGTAGAGAGGAAGCAGTTTCCTGTACGTAGGCTGGGATACAGACAAAAAAAACTCACATCCATTGTAGAGGTTGGTCTGTTCTAAATGCCTCTGTTTGTTTTTAACATTATAAACTGGATACATGTTAATCTTGACATATTATTTTTTCTATATAGAACAAGCCAGGTAAGGTACGTGCAGATATCACAACCTGACTGTGCAGACAGGAGAACAAACCTCCTCGACATCGGTCACTGCAAACACCACTGTCTCAATGGTTTCTCCATGGTTCTCCAGAAACCTGCGGACCGTTCCTGCAGTGACACAAAGGCAGAGGCAGACACGCAGAGGCAGACACGCAGAGGCAGACACGCAGAGGCAGACACGCAGAGGCAGACACGCAGAGGCAGACACGCAGAGGCAGACACGCAGAGGCAGACACGCAGAGGCAGACACGCAGAGGCAGACACGCAGAGGCAGACACGCAGAGGCAGACACGCAGAGGCAGACACGCAGAGGCAGACACGCAGAGGCAGACACGCAGAGGCAGACACACCATAAATAGGTTTCTCAACATCAGTGGTCATGGAGAAGTCATGGAACATTATGCATGTGTGACTTTTGTCCACTAGGTCTGCTACTTAAAATTGCATGACAATGTGACCTGTTCACAATTGTTTATGAGGTAATAAAAACACTAAAAGTGTTATTTGTGTGTGCCAGTGTGTGTGTGTGTGTGGTTCTTACTAAAGGCGATGTGTGTGGCGTCCTCCAGTGGGTATCCTCTTTTGCCCGTGCTGATGACACAAAAAGCCACAGACACCATGGCCTGTTCTCTACAGAGACAAAAGAGCAACAACTCAAACAGTAGCACAAGGGCTGACGAATGGTGTGCACGCACGCACGCACGCACGCCACTATATCTAGGGGTCCTTAGATTCAGAGCTAAAACTTCTCAAGTGGTGATACAGCAAAAAAAACAACAAGATTATATTGCATGATGATTATACAACAACATTACACTCAAACACATTTCACCTGCCAAACCCAATGAGTTAGCATCTTACTTGGCGTGTTGCATGACATTCCTATAGCAGCTGTACAGAGAACTTTCAGCAGCCGTCCTGTACTTGGTTTTATACTTGGGACCCACTGTGTGGATAATGAAACGGGCCGCTAGGTTAAAGCCTTTAGTCATCTTTGCCTCGCCTGTCCGACATCCTGTAATCAAACACATACAGAAACAAACATGCAATACTGGTTATACTAAATTATAGAAACTTCTCACTCATAAAACAAGACAGCATTCTCAGTCTTGAAGTAAAACTCAAAAAGGGATTACCATAGCAAGACCCAATTGATACAAAAAAATATTATTATGAATATATATATAATTATTATATATATTTTTTACATACAAACCCCTGTTTTCATGGCACAAGGGACTACTCAGGCAATATCTCCATTAACATAAATCAACAGCGCCCCCTACCTTTCAGTTTGAGCAGCTCGTCTCGAAGCTCAGGCCCAGCGTGTCTGTGGACGCTCTCAGAGATAGGGTTCTTGTCCGTTAGAGTCTCATTGCTTGTGTTGACGATGGCTGTGCAGTTCAGCAGGGCCACATCGCCGTTACTGAGAGAACGCACAAGAAAGAGAGGCTCAGATATTGTAACTTTGTATTGGCCATAACCAATGACCCACCAGCCACACCTCATCTCTCGGACATCCCTATCAACACCAATGTTGGAGGCGGCATGTGTGTTCAGTGTTGCGATGCTGTTCAGTGTTGCGATGCGGCCCAGAGTTCATGCGCCTGTGAAAGGGGAAGCTCTCCAACAATGTGATGGAGGTATTGAGTAACATTTCTTGCCTTCTTTCTCTCGAAGACAATAAATGAGAACTGATTAATAGGCAGTTGAGGAACTGAGGTTAATGACATAACATTACATAAGTTTGCAATAGCAAAGCCAACAAGACGAAGTTTCAATGTTGGGTTGATTTTTAAGAAGCACACCGAAATTCCAAGTCCAGTTCTAATCTTATTGTTAGAGAAGGCAAAAGGACATTTGGATGTGGGTTTACTGGAATTTACAGGGAATTAAATAAAATCGACAACAAGCATTGTCCTGTTCATCTGGTAAAATGTATCCAGTATTCAAAACAGCTAACAGACCAATCGGAATTTTGTTACCGCACCACCACCACGTGACAGCACCACCAGCACCACGTGACAGCACCACCACCACGTGACAGCACCAGCACCACGTGACAGCACCAGCACCACGTGACAGCACCAGCACCACGTGACAGCACCAGCACCACGTGACAGCACCAGCACCACGTGACAGCAGCACCACCTAGGTAATGCTGAGCTAATCTACCTTAAACAAAGGTTGAGCAATGTTGTGTCAGCCTTGTTGTAAACACTTGTGGCATACTTAATTGATCCGTGCTCAAAGAGAGTGCATGAACTTTGCTCGTTGAGACTTAACCTGGTAAAATATATTTTAAATAGCGCAATCAAGACAATGGCAGCTCTTAGGCTGACAAAACAGGAACGGAAAATAAATGTACCAAGAATCATGTGTAAAGGCATTAGTTCAGTCCAGACGTATGTTCCTTTAATTGCAGCAGGAATGTGAGAGGGCATGGAGTGGTCTGGGTACTTAAGGTTTACTGAGACTCCAACAAGTAGAACCTCTGCACACATCATGTGCTTGGCCCTTCTTTACCACAAAGAGGATTTATGAAGTGGAGGGTAGAATGCCCACGTGGTGGTGGTGGAGGGAGAGCGTTAAGTTAGAGAGAATGAGAGAGGTGATTCAATGTGCTGCAAGGCCCAGACACTGAGTCACAAGGCACACAATCCCAGGGCACCTTGAGAAGACATTTGATTCATTAGACGGTTAGACCTGTGACAAAATGGAAGATCACGAGCTCAAATAAATAAAATAACTAGTGTGGTTTTGGAGTTACTGATATAAGATGTAACAGATATCAGAGACAGAGATCTAGGGTGTTGAACTCACTAGAGCACAATCTTCCTATTGATGTCTTCTCTGTAGGGGAAGGGTGAAGGGAAGGCCTGCTGGCTGTCCAAACTGTCATTGTATTCCTCTGTGTCTTTCCCCTCTGGGTCGGGCTGCTTCTCCCAGGTAAACAGCGTCAGCACATCCACAAACTGAGAGCGTGCTCCCAGAGGATCCATTCCTGCACCTCAACCCCCCACACTGCAAACAAAGCCAGAGAAAGTGTCCCGGTCGATGAGAGTACACCCGCAGAATGTCAAAGGTGATGATTACCTGTGTGTTGTTAACTCGCTGCGTCTCCTAGCTTCAGTGAGCATTGTTAAGTAAGCTTGGCAATAACAACTACCTGTTTTGTAATGCAAAATCCTGTTGACACAGTTGAGGAACATCTTAGCGTCTAGTGTCTACATGGTAACTAAACCAAAATAAACGTCTGTTCAATAGCAGAACCATGCTACACTGCACGCATACAGATATAACTTCATTGTCAATAGAACATTGGATTATTAGGTTCAAGTTGCAATTTTGGCAGCAGTTAACTAATTGAGCAAATTAGCCAGGCATGGTCTGAATGTCTTCTCCCCCCAGACCCTGCAGCCAGCTTACATAACATGCAAGACTGAGGGCCTGTCTTGACGGGATAGTTTAACTGACATGAGTCCATGCTTTGGTCAGAATCAAATTCACTTTTATTTCAGTGAGTACATTTACACATATAAAATGTGCTAGTCGTAAAGCTGATAGTTGGATTCAACATACACAAAACCTATTTGAGTTGACGTACATATACATATGTAAGTGTAACGCATTCGATATGGAGGCATGGGTTCTAAAAATATATTCCATAAATGTATACAAGTCTATTAATTTTAGGCATTCAGTGATGTTGTTATCCAAAGCAACCAACAAGATCAAGTATGGCAGTGCTTTGCTCAAGGGCTTTAAGAGAGACAAATTACCATTCCAGGTCTGGTTTTAAACAAGCCACCTTTCAGTGAATGGCCAAACACTTATCCTTTTTATTTCAGTGTAGTAACCCTATAGACTCAGTTTCGTTAGTTTTTTAGGAACTGTACTGAAACGTGTAGCAACAGCTCACGAGGGGAGGACACTGAGGGAACATTACAGTTACTGTGCTTTCGTGCCTTTAAGGAGCTTTTAAAAGAACAAGGACAAATGGAGTAAAAAGATTGTGTAGCAAGTTAATTGTATTCACTTTAGGGGGGGGTATATGTTGATTGCAGCCTCGTAAAAAATAAGTTGAGTATTTTTTAGTTTTTACTCATTTTTAATTTAGCCCTGTTCATCAGAACCCAGTAGTATGTAATCACCAATCATAACGCTCGAGTTCCACTGACTATCAGCACATTAATGGAGCAGCTTTTGCCTTTGTTGTTGTGTACAAATAACTGTATAGCACGGCAGCAAATAGCATAAGACAAGGGGGGAGGAAATTAAACATTAATGTAGCTAGCTAGCTAATCAGACAGCTAACAGGAGAAATTAATTTCAGCTATACCCGTTGTCGTTCGTCCAGTCTGTTGACTCGGAGTAGACTTGGATTACAGAAAGCAGGACATGATCTTCAGGTCATCGCAAACAGCAATACTAGATTTGATGAAGCCCCCTACCCATCCCGCTGTCACGTTTACTATAGTTTGTTGAGTTCCTGATCAGCTGATTTACCCGGAAGACCACTCCATAGAGAAGGATAGAGTCCTCGATAACACATGTGGTTGAATGGTCCTGGAAGCAGATACCAAACAATTAAATACACATTCTACAAATTATTAACACATGTGTGTGAATGATCCTGGAAGCAGATACCTAACAATTAAATAAACATTCTACAAATTATTCTGGAGGAACGTTTATATAATCGTTGTAGGGGGTAACAATGTATTGTTGCAACCTATTAAGATATGTGCTCTATTATTTGACTGTGAGGTTCATAACATTTTCTGAAATCGTCTTGAGGACCGTTTTAAATACTACAAGCATACATGACCATGATGACATCTGCTGTTATTGTTTCAAATGTTTCAAATACTTTTTTTCTACAAATGCATTTCAAATTGCAGAGATTATTCACACTTAAACCATCAAGCGTTAAGAGACGCACATATTGGAAGTACAAACCATGTCTATCCTCCTTTAATATGTCTATGAGCACACGTTAAGCATTTCCGGTATTATTGGCAGAGGCACGCTCAATTGCAACATTTGTGTAAATAATACAAATTAAAATGCTGCGTTATGTGTAAAACCTCTAGTGTTCACCATGGCCTGTGTATATAGATAGTACGTTTTGGTTCGAGGCATTCAGCAAAAATAAACATAAAATCCTATAATACACTATAATACAGCCTAAAGTAATGGATACAAAAACAAGTTCGTATTATTGATCATTAGTAATATTTATTGTAATTGAACAAGACCCGTACCCGTGATTATAATATATAAATAACTACTTTTTTATCGGCCGCTCTCGAACTTGACATTAATGTACATTAATCGTTCCTTATGTTTGTAGACGACTTCATCTGGGATCGATTAGTAGTGTCTTCCTCGTGTACTCAGAGCAGTCGGAAACCCTCAGTGGCTAGATGCTTCATTCAAGGAATTAGCAACATCATTCAAGTAAGATAAACAATTAGGAAACATGTACCAGATATTTTTATTCTATAGAATGAGTATAAACGAGTTCTTAATACAGGTTTTTGCTGGTGTTATTTTGTTAGTTAGTTGATTAGCGATGCAGTGTAACACCACGTGGATGGCTAACATGCAAGTACTAGCTACATAGATAGCTAACACACATTAGCTGAAGTAGTGAAGTCCACAAGTCACTAAACAAATGCAATTAACACGTTTAATGTGTTTTTGTTATTTATAAAAGGTCTCGCCGTTTCCATATTGTTATGTGTGTTTTAGTTGGTAATCATTTCACGTAACCAAGGCAGAGATGTGTTTGTGCTTTTACAGAGTACAGAAGATAGTACTTTTGCATTCCGCATCATAATACTATTAATGTCACTCTCATCACGTCCCTAGCCTGTGATATCCCTCTTGAGGTTGAGACCATGGGCTTGACCAAGCAGTACCTGCGCTATGCAGCCAGCGCGGTGTTCGGAGTAATAGGAAGCCAGAAGGCCAACATCGCGTTTGTCAACATGCAAGGTGGGGAAAAGGGACGCTTCGTGGCGGTGGCTGCCTGCGAACATGTGTTCATATGGGACGTCCGTAAAGCCGAGAAGGTGAGAGATTTGGGAGGGTGTATTCATGTAGGGTTCACATAATGTGTTAATGTTAGCTGGTAAGTGTGTCCATTTCATTGATTGGGTGCTTGCACAGCTGATATTGGGATCATCTTTTGTATCTCTTATAACGGATCTGAAGTATTTCTGCACATGGCTGGGGTGCGTGCTAACAGATTATATCACCTGGTCTGCGATACCAAATCATAATCATATTAGTTCACCGGTCTATCCAAATAACCATCATCTCTGTCCCAAGATTCTTATTCTCAAGGGGAACAAGCATGAGGTGACGTACCTCTGCCCCTCCCCTGATGGAGTCCACATCGCTGTGGGTTACGAGGATGGGTTCGTGCGCATCTTCAGCCTGGTGAATGGCGAGAGCAGTGTGTCCTTCAACGGGCACAAGTCAGCGGTCACAGTCATCCGCTATGACGCACTTGGTGCCGGGCTGGTGACTGGTTCCAGGGTGAGAACAGTTCCGCCGCTGCCATGTTAACTCACGACGTATGTGTTCAACATTGGATTAACGAATGGTTGACAATATTGTCTCTCGTTTCAGGACACGGATGTGATTGTGTGGGATGTGATCAACGAGTGTGGTTTGTTCCGACTAAAAGGACACAAAGACGCCATCACACAGGCCCTGTTCATCAAAGACAAGAACCTTCTTCTCACTTGGTAGGGCTCGTTCATCTCACAATGGCTCCATGCTTTTGGAGGGATTTGGTTTTGTTAGCATGTTGGCGTTAAGAGATGAGCTGTGCGTGCTCGTTGTCAACTTGGCAATGTTTCTTGTAGATGTTACTGGTATTTTCTGATTTGGACTGTCGGTTGTGTTCTCCAGCTCCAAGGACAGCTTTGTGAAATGGTGGGACCTGGACACCCAGCACTGCTTTAAGACCATAGTTGGACATCGCAGTGAGGTGATATCCCACTCTACCATTTGATTGGATCACATTATTTTGACAATCGTTTAGTGTGTTTGGACCTGTCTTTAGATCACATGTCTGATCAGGATGAGTTGATGACTTGTGGATCTTTTCGGTTGTGTGTTTGTCAGGTATGGGGAATGGCACTGCTGAACCAAGGGAGTAGGCTGATAACAGGCTCAGCGGACAGTGAGCTCCGTGCCTGGGACATTGACTACCTACAGGAGGTACATGCACAGAAGAGCGACAACCATCCTTCCCCACGAATCACTATACGACCCGATGATGTACTTACTCAAAATAGGAAAATAAAGAGCTACTTGTCTAACATGCTCCTCAACATTCTTGATTTGTTTGTTGTTCAGGGCAAAGAGGCTGGAGAACCAAAAGAAAAAAAAGGGAAAAGCTTAGTTGACGGCGGCGATGATGAGGAGGAGGATGGAGAAGGTTTGGATGAGAGCCCTGTGGAGGTATGATAGACAGCGATCCTCTACAGGGCAAAACACAGTCTTCAATATACAGCAGTGAATTATCTGGGAAATAACTAGAGTAATAGGACGTTATAATGAATGTTTTATGACTGTAATGGCATATCTATCTGAAATGAACGTTTGACCCCTTTTTGTTTCTTGCAGAGGATCTTGAGTTGTAAGAAAGCTGGTTCTCTGCTGAGGGAGGCCAGAGACAGGGTGGTCTCCATGACTACCGATGCAGAGGCAAAGATTCTTGCGTGCCATGTATGTGTCAACGTACCCTCTAGTCTTATTGCCTTATTGTCAGATATTACTCTGATCATTTATTCATTCCTTTTCGGATCTTTCATAACCTTTCCTATATTGCTGCTCTTGTCAGGGCACAGAAGCGGTGCTGGAGGTGTTCAGTGTGCTGCCGGAGGACGAGGTAGAAAGGGTGATGGCCAAGAAGCTGAAGAGAGCCAAGAAGAAGGCCAGGTATGTTTGAGAGATGTCACAGATCAAGCTGATCACACCAGAGTCAGCACATCTTTAGAGATGATTTAACACTTGGAAAGCCAGACCTCGAGAGAACCCACTCCTGAAAACATGAATATTTCCACTGTTTATGTGTGCAGCCATCCTGATGATTTACTATAAGTTATAACATGAGGTGTTTACTGGCCTCTGGTGTAGGGAGGCACAAGCTGCAGGAGAGGACGTTGAAGATCCAGTGGTGGAGAAGAAACTAGCAAATGAGATTGTCAGATTGACCAACATCAAGGCCTCTGCTAAGATCAGGTAAAGGCACGCACCTGCACTTGTTCAGACATCCAACTATCCAAAACGGTGGTTTTTGTCTGGATGTGCCGACTCCAGACTCTGTAATGTGTATCTTATGATGTGTTATATTGTTAGATGTGTCGTCTCTATACTCTGTAATGTTTATCTTATGATGTGTCGTCTCTATTCTCTGTGGTGCGTCTCTGTAGATGGGTCGACTGCATAATGTGTGCTGGCGGGGAGTTGAAGATAGCAATGCTGCTCCAGAACAACACCGTGGAAACCTACAGCCTCAAGACGTTGGCCAAGAATCCCGCTGGCACCAAAACGTCTCGCCTAACCCTGGGGGGTCACCGCACGGATGCCCGCACACTGGCCTTCAGTTCAGACAACATCGGTGTCCTGTCTGCATCCGGGGAGACTGTCAAAGTCTGGAACAGGTGACACGCTGTGACCTGTTGACCTGTGACACGTTTTCTATTTTCTTAATGGTTGTCTAACAGGAAGTCCCTCTATCTGGTCCAGGTCTACCCTGCAGGTGGTTCGTACCATGGAGTGTGAGTACGCCCTCTGCTCCCTGTTTGTCCCTGGAGACAGGCAGATCATCTTAGGGACCAAGGTAAAATGAGGACACTCACATACACCAAGTTACTGCTGAAGAATATTACTCAGTATAAGAATTGTGCAAGGTAATATAATCTGTCTCCTGTCAGAGTGGCAAACTTCAGATCTTTGACCTGGCGTCAGGAACCCTTCTGGAGACGGTAGACGCCCATAATGGAGCTCTGTGGTCCCTCTGTTTGTCTCCTGATCAGGTACTGATTCTCCGTCTGCCTTTCCTTGTACCTGTTTATCAAGAGTGCGTGTGCTGTTTTCAGATGGGATTCTCCATTATAACTCACTACGGCTTTTATTGTTCTGAACAGAGGGGGATAGTGACTGGCGCTGCTGACAAGACTGTTAAGTTATGGGAGTTTGAGCTGGTTAAAGATGGGGAGACTGCACAGAAGTAAGTCAGTCTATCTGCTCTACGCTCTTTCATTAAAGCACTGTATAGAATCCTGCCTCTAAACAAAAACATCCCTTGTCTTCTCATCTTCCCTCACTGAACCAGACCAGTATAGAACTAGATGTGTTTGGTGGGAAAGGATAGTACTGATCGCTATAGTACCAGATGGGCTAGGGTTTTGGTGGAGAAGCATAGTACTGACTGCTATAGTACCAGATGGGAAAGATAGTACTGACCGCTATAGTACAAGAGAAGGATAGTACTGACCGCTATAGTACAAGATGAGAAGGATAGTACTGACATCTACAGTACCAGATGAAAAGGATAGTACTGACCGCTATAGTACAAGATGAGAAGGATAGTACTGACATCTACAGTACCAGATGAGAAGGATAGTACTGATCGCTATAGTACAAGATGAGAAGGATAGTACTGACCACTATATTACCAGATAGGCCAGGGTTTTGGGGGGAGGAAGGGATAGTACTACTAGTGTCTTAAGCAAATATAAGGAGGTAACAAGTGATAGACCGACTGGTGAGGTCGTTTTTATGGGGAATATGTCAGTCAGTCTGATTGATTTTGTAGAAATATTATTTGAAACGTAAATTGTTAACTACAAATCTGTTCTCGTTACTTTTGTTCTGGTAGGATAAATTCTTACATATTGCCCCTTTAACACCTGCTGTTACATTTTGAAGGTAACATTTAGTCATAATCAAATGAGCTTAGTTTAGTCACTGTTTTACAGATGCTTTTTTTCAGAGCGACTTATAGGAGCAATTAGTCGTGTGCAGATTGGTCCTCCGTGTCGACTTGGGGACTAAAACATAAACTTAAACAGTTGGTTATTAGATCAAAGCCCTTACCACTAGGCCACCTTTTACACAATACTAACCCTCCCCAGATGATGGTGTGTTTCACTGTGAGGTTTTTGTTTGTTTGCAGGAGGCTGACTGTTAAACACCTGCGCACACTGCAGCTGGAGGAGGATGTGTTGTGTGTAAAGTATTCTCCCGACCAGAGGCTGTTGGCTGTCTCTCTGCTGGACTGCACAGTTAAAGTCTTCTACACAGACACACTCAAGTTTTTCTTGTCTCTTTATGGACACAAGCTCCCTGTGCTCTGCCTGGACATTTCTCATGTGAGTACCTGAGCAGACCTGGCAAAACCCTGACCTAAAACCCAATGATGGGGCGGTAGATTAACATGGAGCGTGTCTTGACTCTCTAAATGGAACTTTCTCCAAATTTCAGGACAGTACCTTGATAGCGACTGGCTCTGCAGACAGAAATGTCAAGATCTGGGGTCTGGACTTTGGAGACTGTCACCGATCTATGTTTGCCCATGATGACAGGTACAGAAAATATTTACACTTATGTGACGATTCCAGGATTTTGACAATGGTCTGAACCAAAGCTAGAAAACTTAAATCATTTTCAGTGCTGACTAGTACCGAATATGCTGACTGAATACTATGTTCACCGAATATGGATATATATTTTGCTGTCCGAACACATACTAAGCCATTACTCAAATGGCAAATGGATTGTTCACCAACAGTATTGAATTATATTTAGAGTTTGGCACCTCTCCACAATTCCAGCAAAATATTTCACTTCATCTCCAGAAACAGTGCTAACCACTTTTGACCAATGACATCACCCCTTCTGCTCTTTCATGTCAGTGTTTTGTCATCTGTTTTAATTTACTCTCTCCCTGTTTCTTTTCATAGTGTCATGTTCCTTCAGTTTGTGCCCAAAACCCATCTGTTCTTCACAGCGGGAAAAGATAAGAAGATCAAACAGTGGGATGCAGACAAGTTTCAGCACATCCAGACTCTAGAGGTGACATTCATTCCCATGTAGATACCTCATCCGAGTGGAGAGGAGGTCAATATTCCCATGATAACATTTTAATATTAATTAATGACAGCCAATTATGCCAACTATATAATCATTTGCATATGAGGAATCACCTTTGCATTTCTTAATTGACAGAGATAAAATTGGAAAATGTAGTGTTTGCCTTTAACCTCCGACCCCTATGTGTTGTGCGCTGCTCAGGGTCACCACCGGGAGGTCTGGTGTCTGGCCATAAGCCCTAACGGAGATCACATTGTTTCGTCGTCACATGACAAGTCCCTCAGGCTCTGGGAGAGGACCAGAGAACCCATCATCCTGGAGGAGGAGAGGGAGATGGTTAGTATTTATGACCCAGAAAAAAAGTCTGTCTTTGGGTAAAACTGTAAAGAGCTAGTTGATACTAATAAGGTTTGCATCTGACAACTGTTGTCATTTTCCACTCAAATGTCTTTCTGCAGGAAAGAGAGGCTGAGTTTGAGGAAAGCCTGGCCAAAGGGGATGAACCTGTGGTAAGTGCTGACTTCATTAGAAACATTTGGAGAGTGTCCAGATGTGTCGTCTCTTTACTCAGTGTTTTTCTTACTGTTTAATTACTGTCTCACTAATGTCTCACAGGTTCCCGGAGAAAATAAAGATACAGAGGCAGCACCAGCAGCCAAGAAGACCATAGAGACTGTCAAAGCTGTAAGTCTTCATGTCAAGTTACTAGAGTTCACATATTGTGTGTGGCCGTGAGTTTGTAATTCATGATGGCTGCTGTCTGTCTTTAGGCAGAACGTATAATGGAGGCTCTGGAACTGCACAGATCAGAGAGCAGGAAGATGGAGGAGCATCAGATTGCCTGTGAGTCCGCCGGAAAGCAGTTGCCTCCGCCCAAGGCCGATCCCATCCTAGTGGCGTTTGGAAATGTTTCCGTAAGTTGTTTTCTTTAGAATTGAGAAGCTACTGATGATTCACAGAATACACCCTGTATATCCCTATGCAATTCCATGCTCACGTCTATTGTGGTGCCATAATAAGCACTTTGTTGCTTGTCTTCCATGTAGCCGTCTCGCTACGTCTTGGATGTGATTAAAAAGGTTCGATCCAGTGAGTTGGAAGTCTCTCTGCTGGTCCTACCGTTCCCTTACATCCCAGACCTGCTCTCTCTCTTCAACCGCTATGTCCAGGACGGCCTGGAGGTGGAGCTAGTGTGCCGCTGCCTCTTCTTCCTGCTCAGGTATGCTAGCTTCTGATCGCGTTCTCCCGTTACAAGCTCTCCTCAGATGATAAGGTAGGGGAGGTGGATGGGCAGAGTAAAAGTAATTGTAATCGATTGTGATGACCTGCCGTGGTACGTCGTCAGGGGGAGGGTTTCATGTAGGTCTTGGCTGAAATGTATCTTAGAAAACATACTATGGCCTAGTTCTCATGTAATGCCATTTAACCCACGCACAACCACACAGTTTCTCCCAACTATTATTATATGATGCTTAATCTGCCTGCAGTGTGGATGTAAGTGTGGGTGAGGATATTAATCAATACATTACTAGGCACAGGTGACCTGTTGTTGGAGGAGCTCCTTGTTTTTAAAAGTTTGTCTGCAGCGCATGGGTATTTTCTAATCAGCCTTTGATGAAAATGTGTTTCTCCAGGATCCACTTTGGACAGATTTCCAGTAACCAGATGCTGCTGACAATCATAGATGAGCTGAGAACCAACACCATCTCTAAAGTCAAAGAGATCAGGGTGAGGGAATTCAGAGACTCTAGAAACAAACGGACACAGATGGTCCACAATTATCCTAACTTTGTGTTTGTCACCTCTGTGCCAGGATGTTTTGGGGTTCAATAGTGCTGGTCTTCAGTTCCTCCAGAGGGAAGTGGAGGGCAAGGAGGATGTTATGTTCTTCGCAGACGCCACTGGCCGTCTCGATGAGAGGAGGAGGAAGAGGAAGAAGAGGGAGAGAGCTATACTCACAATCACTTAATTCCTCACAGAATTGTAACGAGTCAGGAACTCTTTTTATTTGTTCGTACCCGTCTTATCCACGTCACGCCCGGAAGGTTTCTGCGGACGTGGCTTCAAGAAGAGTTACACTGTTTTATATCAAAACTGTTATATGATCCTGATAGGGGAAGTAATGCTGTGTTATTCAATGACATGCTTCATTTTGCAAATAAACATTGTCCGAGTTAGTTATGTGGAGCCCCGCTCCCTTAGGTTTTACAGAAAGCCTGTGAATGAATAAATCCACTGTGGCCTAGTTCTAGTATGTGTCTGTACCATATCACCGTGTAACCATAGGCTTGTATAAAAGGCATTCATATAAAAGTCAGTCTGAAACCGACACATTACATGTTGGACCCAGTCCATCTTTGCTGCCTGTCACATGTGGTTTTGACATGTATGATTTAGGCTCGTTTTTCTGGGTTTTCCTGTACTGGGGCCTCAGCGTTTCCTAGCTAGATGAGGGTCAACCCGACCAGAACTGGGCTTTAGGCAGAAGACTACCTAGACCACCAAGACTCTAGCTACCAAAGGGCACACAGGACAGAACCCCACAGGACAGAACTAGACGGACTGACGCTAAAAAGACCAGCTTCCTCTCCCCTCACCACAGGTATTCTATACTACCATCTGCTGGAGAAATGGGCAAATTCAGCCTGATTTTACCGTCCTTGCTACTCAGCCTGAATTTATAGTGGTTATATCTTCTTCATAGACTACATACTGTAGTTCACTCACATTCTGAGATGAAGTATTGTACCCATTGCTGACATATCTCCCCTTTTAGTCTGCTGCATTTCCCCACCATCCAACCTTAACCGTGCAATGGTTAATGTTTCACATATCAAACATGTCTGTTCACTAGCGTTTGAATTCTGACCTCAGGGTACTGGCTTAATGAAATGGACACCTTAAAACAACGTCTCGGTTTAAGTTTTATATCTCGTGGCAAACAGTAAAAAACTCTTATTCTGTGTTTATAAATGTTTAAAAGGGACCGCAAACTATTTATAGGGTGGATTTGTCTCGTTAAGCCATGAGAAAACACCTACCAACCAGTGCTTCTGAATCCCCCGTAAATGAATGGCTACTAGCCAATTCATCTATACTGCTCACAAAGTCCCCTTAAGGGACTTCAGTGAAGTGTATCGGAACATGGAAAAACGTATTAACATTAAATCAATAATTATTAGGCTATAATTGCTTTCTAGCGTGCCCAACCCCTAATACAAATTATCCAACAGCAGTAGGTCACGTTGAGCAGTCATGATCCTCTATAAACACTGACATTACGCCAAACAACGCAGTGCGATATAGGAAGTGCGCGTCATGAAACCTGCACGTACCTTCTCCTGTTGTGCGCGTTTCATTACACCAGTTGTGTTAAATGTATAAGAGCAAAACACTTACATGAAAACCAAAAAACGTGTTGACCGAAAGCCCATGTCTGGTGAAGCTCTGTGTTCAAAGCCTGTATTTCTTACTGCGTATTATACAGGCCAAGGCGTATTTCTCTATTGTAACAGTATTTAGCAGTGAGGACGGTGAGCACGTTTTAACAAATCATAAAGCAGACTCACGTTAACAAACCAACAGTAAATAGTGCAGAATACCTCTTTATAGTAAGGAAATATGAAATATTTATGTGCTACTAGCATATAGATAAGCACAAATGACCAGCAGACATTTGCAGGTAATGTATTAAGTCCATGTTTCAAATAATATTTTTCTAGAAAAAAGTGTGACCAACATTTTCCCCATTTAAACTGACTCACAGGTCCTTGAATCAGTTTACAGTGACTTGTAATCTTATTTCATGTCTTGGTATTGTTTAATGCAGGTTCATGATTTAAAAGTTAAAAGTTCATGATTTAATTGGTTTCTAAAATGGCACAATTGTCCTATATTATAGTGTTTTCAATGAACGAGTAATAATCTCTATAACCTCATACTTATAACATCTGTAGCAGGCAGAATGATATGTTTGATGTTTTCTCACCATCTGCCATCTCTTGCTAAGGCTCATAATATACATATTATACACCCAAAACGATATAGTAGTTTTATGTTTTACAGACAACAGGACAGATAACCTGTGGAAATAAGGTGGTTAGTAACTTGCCATTCCAATGCAGAAAAACCATAAGTCAAATGCAGAATAAGCTCTACCAGTGTTAGACCTAGAGCAAAATAGGAGGGACTTTCTATGTTGGAATGACAATTACATTACATACATATTATGTGTCTGTATATATTAGACAATATATGTATTTTTGTAATATGTATAGATTGTATTTTCTGTATTCATGCAGACGACCCCTATCCTGACTTGCCACGGAGTGCATGGAGTTGAATGTAAGCTAAAGAGGCCGACAGGCCAGCAGACCCCGCCTTAATGTACCACAAATCTTAGGAAGCTCGATCGACAATATGGTGGCATACCAGGTGTGCCAAGTACTGAGTTTTCCCAAAAAGTCAGCAGTGCCTGACGACAGTACACTACTAAACACGGCCACTGGGTGGCAGCCTTGCCGTTCTCATAGCTGTTGGCAGAAGACGCATATGGCATCCATGTGAATCAAAAGCCCCCTATTCAAGCCTGAGTCGGGTAGATTATAGCCTTAGCACCTGTTCTACTGTTCAGCTCATAATGGTTAAGGTTAGGCCTGGGTCCAACCCGGGCAGGCTCCTGATCCCAACCCCACATCAGTACACTGTTGTCATCACATTAGTGGCATACCGGAGCCTGGAGGAGACGCACCCCATATCATTCATTACCTATAATGCTCAGGTTCAATCAGCACCTGATAAACGTATTTTTACACACAACGTGAAGATATCTGTTATCAGGGTGGCACTGAGTAGCTCCATGGTGGACACAATGTTGACTCCGTGTTATAAAGGTGTTTCAGGTTTGGATATGCTAAGTGTCCCGCGTTCTTTCTGCGATACCACCCGGCAACATCTGTAAAGTTTAGACATCTGTAAAGGTCTCTGGATAGACTAACATTTTGATCTCATTATTTGTGCACTCTTTCTTTTCACCTTCACAACTGAAAATAGTACAAGCAAGCCTTTTATAATGGGATTCCCATATCCTCCTTTCCCATTCCATCAGATGTGTTCCTTAGTCAGAGAGAGAGCAATGGCTGGTTCATGCAGCAGTCAGAGTTGGGCTGGAGGTGTTCCCTCCTCAGCACCAGTCAGTCCCACATGTTGACTGGGTCAACGGCATGTCTTTACTCCTCTGGACGGAAGAAACATGTTTTAATGACATGCATTTGTAGAGATCAGGGGAGTGGAGACCTTTTCTCAACCTTTTCTAGTGCCTTATTAAGGCACACACACTATATACATATATATATGGACATGCATGCATGCAAGTACACACACACACACACACACACACACACACACACACACACACACACACACACACACACACACACACACACACTTTAAGAGCTCTCCCCAGAAGTCCTTGTGGCTGATGTAATTAGTCATTTTAGAGCCCAGGCACTTCATGTTTCTACCCTGAAACAGACATTCAATACTTTCCTTTGAGAGCCCTGTTTATTCTGGGGTTTTATAGTTCGTGCAGGCCCTGTCCTTGTTTATGCTCTAGAACAATTCTGCCCCTATGGTCCCCTGCTGGAATGCCATTCATTTGTCCAATTAAACACAAAAAATAAATACAAATCTATTAGACCAACTCTGGTCAGATTTATTTAGAAAATGACCCGAACAACAGCCCCCTGCCTTAGAATTTGTGGAGGACATTTTAAAGTAGCACGACTGATGGATTTCATGGAATGAGATGTTTGTTAAAGATCATATCTAGTAGTATGTTATTATCTGAATATACAAGGACATAAATCTAGATTGCACACCAGCAATGGTGTCTTTGTGAAACTAATTAAATGCATACATTTCCATAAAGTAGCTACTGAGCCCAACATCGTGTATCATTGGATGAATCGATTTAGCGGGCTGTTGGGGCTTTTTCTTTTTTCCTTTCAGGTAAATGGAACAACATAGAAAACAATGCAAACCATCCGCTAGAAAGTTGACAATTTGAACACAAACTATTGACATGGGTTGTAAAAAAAAAAAAAAAACGCGGAGAAAAATACAAGGGATGTTTTCCTTGGTAGTGGGGTGCAGAGTGCATCTGTCGTTCTAATGGAGCTCCTGCAGCCAGCTTGACGACGCACAAGGCCGGATGGAGGACCAGATTCCCCCGGTGAGACGACTAATGTCCTGTCTTGGAAAAGCTTGCCTGGAACACAGGATTCAACACACATAGGAGCATTACTCAAGACCAGTTAAGTGTACATCAAATAATTCCAAATACCTGTGAACGTACAGTACATATTGTCTTGGGCTCACACACATCTGTAAACACACAGTTATTATTATTATGTATTCACTGACAACTGCATGATTGAGTCAACCTGAACAGTGGAATATTTCTGTGTGCATGTACAGTATTTATTTTGTATAGAGCAAATTATATAAACTAGAAGAAAATAGCCACTAATAACAAATCTTTTCTCACTCCAGTACAGGCAAGTATTCTTCATAAATTCTTTACAAAATAGTCAATTCGCACCACCAAATTGGTCTAATACAGAGAAAACAAAACAGTTGATGGTCCATGTTTACAGTGGATCTAATGGAACTAAACAGAGAATTTTGATAATTATTACTCATCTAAATTTCCTTTTTCTAAAACTATTTGTAATAAATATTAAAATGGCGAAAACGTTAATTCACATAAATGAAAAATATATAATTAGAATATATATATTTTTTTTAAATAATAATAAAGAAATGTATATCTAATTAAATCATCTTCCATGTCATGAATTTACTTTTTCTAAAACTATTTCAAAATTATTGCAAAAACCTTAATTCACATAAATGAAAAATATATAAACTATATACTTAATATAAATAATAATACAATACAACTATATGTGTTGAAATATCTCTTAACCATGCAGATGGTTATCAATAAGTCTCACAGCCTTAAAAAACATGGACCAGTCCAATTAATTCTACAGTTCTGGACTTTTTATAAATAAAAAATGTACAACTCTGTGATTGATGTTCTTTCTTACTTTCTTGTAAATGCATTGCAGATACAATATAGACCAAAACTTCAACAATGCTTTCTGAAAGGTAAAACGTTATAAACGCTATATATGCGATAGGAATGTGCTGCAAAAAATACAATACGCTCATCTCAGCCATGACTCTTCAGGCTGACAAAGTGCAAAAACACAGGCACAGCTGCACTCAGACGGCTTGTAGACAACCACTTACCCAGGGGTGTGTTGCCCTATAAATAAGGATGGTGATCCAACTAACTGATATACTTTGTGGTCCAGTCTTAAAGATCTCAGTGTTTCGATACAGCTCCAAAGCCATTTCAGCTGGTCCTCTTCAAGTCTCTTTAGTAGACCAGCCAATTACACCCACCACATAACCAATTGTTTGAGTCTGTCCCTCACCACACAACCAATTATAACACAATGACAAAGTCAAATCACTCTACTACCCAAATATCCTGCAGGGATCAGAAAGACGACATAGATGCTTTATTTCAGTGTGTATGTCTGTGTTTGTTCCACCATTAAATTAAGATGTCAAAACTCTCCAAAACCGAGGAAACATGGAATTATCGGACAGAATCAGAAGCCATTCCAAAAATGCCTGTGAAGTGTTATCGTCGGAAATACCCCCCACATCCAAATCCCCTCGCCACTACCGTGGTCTGTAATGAGGGCAGCGTGAGCTATGTCAAGATGTGTCAAAATACCTCAGCAGGGAGAAGGAATTGAATCTTTAAAAGGCAAGAGTGGCTCTTTTACAGGGGAACATGTGGAATCTGTGTCAAACATGCCAGGATAGCCTTTGGGGATGAGAAACTGAAGCCTGACATGGTCTGGCTTTCCCTTTTAAGGTTTTTTTCTAAAGATAGGAAAATAAAAGTAATTTCTTTGAGGGCACGAACAATGCGTCCAATATCCCATCCCCCGGACCACCCAGAAAGTGTGGAACTGTCAATCACCCTGGAAAAAACATCCTCTATCGCCATGGATTTTTTTTATTACCACTTTGAAACGTGACGTAACCCGTAGAAATATATATATATATATTAGGTAGTAATTTTCACGAAATTCTATACACTGATAACATGTGTCTTGTGTGGTTTATTCAATAGTGCTCTCTAAGGTTCTGGGTGACTGGCATCAAAAAGATGAAACGAACATAATTTGGCTCCCTGATTGACATTCTGTTTTGCTAATTGTTTGCAGACAAAATGTTAGGGAAAGCTGTGCATTGCTTTTTCTTCCAGTGACATTAAAAAATATTCTCAAAAGCTAGTAAACCACTGAGATTCAAATAAACGACAGTATTAAAGCCATGGAGTCAAGGCATCATTGAAATTGAGAAGCCCAGCCCTAGTTGCTCCAGAACATCTGCCCAATGTTGTTCTAGCAGCTCTGTCACGAATAACACATGTAAGCAGATTATACATGGAAAAGACACTAAAGCTAGTACACCAGATTCACTCTAGCCTTTATTTAGTTACGGAGTTAATATCCAGCTTGTGGATTACTGCACGCTTACACTTTTCTTAAAGTGATTACTGATGTAAGCAAACACAAAGATAATGCAATTACTACAAACGCACACGCACGCGCCCACGCGCCCGCGCACACGCACACGCACGCGCACACGCACGCGCACACGCACCCACACACGCACCCACACACGCACCCACACACGCACCCACACACGCACCCACACGCACGCACGCACACACACACACACACACGCACCCACACACGCACCCACACACACACGCACCCACACACACACGCACCCACCCACACACCCATTCAGGCAAGCTTATACGTAGAGGTCAAAAGCGGGCATTAAGAGTTGGTCCCCTGGGTCTCAGTGTGCCTCTGAAGGACCAGTCGTCTGTCAGCAGGCCGGGCTCTGAGCTCAGGGTAAATCCTTCTGTCAGTGGCAAGACCTCTGGATGGACAGGCCAGCCAACACCAGCTTGCACACAAACTAATCCTTGTGTCACTCAGTAACAACACCACCACCCCCACAACCATCACACTGTGGACACCAGGTATCACAGAACAGACAGAGGCACACCACCCATCACGAAGACCCCCCCCTCCCAGAACAAAGAGAGAATCACAGACTGCTTCATATTAGTGTTTAATGAAGTTAAAATACCTCTCCTCTGAACGCTGCCGGTCCCTCCACAGACTAATAACCCAACTGAAGTCATCTACCCCTCCAAGGCTTTGAGCAGGCATTCCTACGAGCTGGGGTCAGCCCCCTCCCCTCACCCCCACCCCCGACTATTTGCTCGGCCGAGGAGTTACAGCTACAGACACACGACCTTGGTCCTGTGCTGGCTTCTGACCATGACTGTTCTTTCACTCTTGCGATGAATCCAATAAAACCATTAAGCGTCTTCCTCTCTTCCTAATTTTCCTTTTAACCTCCCTCTACATACCTCCCTCCCTGAATACCCCTGAGGCCTGCTCACACTGACGGATATCGGCTCGTCACCTTCAAAACATCGCCGTTTCCTTTCTTTGCACACAGCCAAACAGTCAGGCCCGTGCCCCTAAAACTAAATAGAGAAAAACCGTTGTTCTTGTTCGGCTCAGATTTGTTATTGTTTCGCTGTTGGTTGGATCTTCAGTTGTTGGGGATGTCAGGGTTCGGCTCTCAAGCCGACAGAGGACACAAGCGCAGAGAACTTGTTTCTTACAATGGGTTTTATTCATCCAGGACAGGCAAGACAGGCACAAGAACTGGGAACTTGAATTAACAAAACAGAAAATCAGACAGGAAACTAATACTCAAGGAACATAAACCAGAACGTGCAAATAACCCGGTATACATAAAACCCAACCCAACAACAACCCAACAAAACCCAATGTTCACATTACCAACTCTAACTTGGTCTAAACAACATGCAAACACTCCTGCATTAAATCATAACAGCACAACTAAAATCCTAAACACCACATACCTTGAATTAATGTCCCGACACTAAACAACTGACAAGCACTGAACTATATAGGGACACTAATGAAAACCTGAACCCAGGTGTGGGAAAAACTCAGGTGTATAGAATGTCTGTGATTACTCCCTCTCTCTGCCGCATAGAGAGGGACAGAGGGAGGGAACCATGACAGGGGAAGATTTTAGTATGTGTGACATCATTAGACATTTGTGTTCCCGGGACGATGGTAATGATACATTGGACTTATTCACCGCTTTTCAAGGACACAACGTTGTCTACAGAGTTGTGAGTACAACCCAAGATAAGTAAAAAAGAACCAGAAATAAGAAAGGGGGCGGGACTAATGGAATTTATGGTGGTCCTGAAAGATGGTGATTGACACTTAGAGTCAACAACGGTTTCAGGCAGGGAGTTGAAGCATTACCTTACATTTGCAGCTCTTTCTCCAACTTCCTCCGTATTTTTGAGCTCCTCTTGAGGCACAATCTATTTGGCTGGCTCGCAGCCGGGACATATATCTAACAAAGTGGCAATAAAGTGAATAAATCTACATCAATCTTTCACCTGTCACAGACTACCACTGTCATAGACAATTGAACGTCTTTGTTGAAGTACGCTGTCCATGTTTCACCCAGGTTTAGCTGACACTTTAAAAAAGAATTATGAACACCCAACGCCTTTGAAGGTGATGCCTCGCTAGTAGTCAGTGAAAGTTAAATCAATGGTAGGAAACACGGCGATTGCAGCTTAGACAGGATAATGATAGTGTTGGCCTTGAGTGTTGAGAGTGTTTTAAGGACTGCTCTCGGGTGAGGTCCTCAGAGGGCTGGAGAAGTAAGGGCTGAGTTCCACTAAGCAGTGGGGGTCCTCATTCTGAAACTGCCTTACGCACTGCCTGAATAGAATTTAAATTACACCCGAGGCGATTAGCCGCTCATATCATATAAGAGGGTCATGTATCCGAATTGTAAAAATAAAGTGTGTGTGACACCACTGCTGTTTCTGCTTCCTGTTAATGCACACTTGTGGCCCTCTTTTTCATTAGGTGAGAGTATCTTTTAACACCCGGGATATTCTAGAAATGGAAGCATCTATCCACCGGTCACCCAAACGAGAGAAGCAGAGGGGGGGAGTAAAGAAAGAGACGTTGCAGAAAGGAAAGCAAGAGGGAGTAGGTTGTCCAGCCGTAATGAGCAACGGTAACTCATGTCAGAGGTAGGTTGTGAGTTATCACCTTCCTAGCCAGGATGGGGTTAATGTTTTCTTCGCCTCCCACTGCCTGACACTGTACCTAGGGAGTGTGAGGACAGCTTCAAGTGTCTACGGTCAAATTTACAACCGCTATCATTGTGTTTGTTATTTTGGCCCTCCGAACTGTCGTTACGGCACCCTGGTAATCATCTGCCAAAGAGACCGTCTCACCCGCGCTGTTTTCCAGAGGATCACGACTGGTAGAGAGGGAGAAGGTGGAAGGACATGGGGGAGACAGGTAAAAGGATCTGTGGTCGGGTGGAGCCCAAGCAAGAGTAGGACAGTGTGGGGTGAGGTTGGATAGAGGGAGACATGTTGACCCTGACTGGCCCTTTGGCTGACATTTGGCTTTTGAGTGGCAGAGCAGTCTTCTGGTCTTGTCAACAGGTGTGAGTTTCTGCATTTCATTTGACACCAGCAGTTGGAATAGTAATTCATTTCAGCTTTGACTGATAACCAGCCTGCATGTCTTTTTGAACATGTCATATGCCTGAAGGGTGACACATATAGGATATTTTATTTCAGAGACCTTTTCCATAAGTTCTGAACATGGATTGGAACACCACCTAAACATTTTGTGATCCCAACATGTAATGGTGACAACATGTATGTGATGGTAACAACATGCATGTAATGGTGACAACATGTATGTAATGGTGACAACATGTATGTGATGGTGACACCATGTATGTAATGGTGACAACATGTATGTGATGGTGAACACATGTATGTGATGGTGACCATATGTATGTGATGGTGACAACATGTATGTGATGGTGACAACATGTATGTGATGGTGACAACATGTATGTGATGGTGACACCATGTATGTAATGGAGACAACATGTATGTGATGGTGACAACATGTATGTGATGGTGACACCATGTATGTAATGGAGACAACATGTATGTGATGGTGACAACATGTATGTGATGGTGACAACATGTATGTGATGGTGACAACATGTATGTGATGGTGACCATATGTATGTGATGGTGACAACATGTATGTGATGGTGACAACATGTATGTGATGGTGACAACATGTATGTGATGGTGACACCATGTATGTAATGGAGACAACATGTATGTGATGGTGACAACATGTATGTGATGGTGACACCATGTATGTAATGGAGACAACATGTATGTGATGGTGACAACATGTATGTGATGGTGACAACATGTATGTGATGGTGACAACATGTATGTAATGGTGACAACATGTATGTAATGGTGGCAACATGTATGTGATGGTGTCATCATGTATGTGATGGTGACAACATGTATGTAATGGTGACAACATGTATGTAATGGTGACAATATGTATGTGATGGTGACATAATGTATGTAATGGTGACAACATGTATGTAATGGTAACAACATATATGTGATGGTGACAACATGTATGTAATGGTGACAACATGTATGTGATGGTGACAACATGTATGCAATGGTAACAACATGTATGTGATGGTGACAACATGTATGTAATGGTGACAACATGTATGTAATGGTGACAACATGTATGTAATGGTGAACACATGTATGCGATGGTGACACATTTAAAGATGTTACGGTTCTCATTGTGAGGCCAAGCTACCAGTGAAGTGTGTTGAAGTGTTTTTGTTGTTGTGCTGAAGGAACCACTGTGCAGGCTGTGCCCAGGAAACCCAGAGTGCCGGCTGTGCTGCAGTCTCACCATGTGGATGGTTCCCTGAAGGCCACTAAAACTCCCAGAACCTAGCAAGCCCAGAGCCAACACATGTTCAGCCTGAGCCTGTAAAACACATATTAATCACCTGATAATTCAGTGGGAAGCGATGAAAAAGGGTTGAAATGCGTATCGAGGGCTCAGACTTGTTTATACACACCACTTTACAAGAACCTGACGCTGCTGCTGCTGCTATATTGGAGTGGGGGATGCCCATATGTGTCCAGTGAGCCATTGGATTCAGTTTAACCAATTTATTGCTGTATCTTAAAATGTTTTTCTGCCATCTCTTGTGTTTGAGGGCTGCATCATCCAGTCAAATCTCCCTGGATCTTATTAATGTTTCAGTCAGTATGCAATGACCTACCTAATACCCTGGCAATAACTGCAATCATTATCAGAGAACGTGACCTTTTAAAATGAGTCCATGCATTATTTGTCCGTTCCAACTACAATGAGTTATGAGCTATAATCCAAGCAATTTCTTAAATTTTCTCTTTGAATATTTGGGCTCATTGTTTCTAATAGGAGAAGTGAGCTGGAAGTAGAGAAGAGGGAAACGTTGGGAAATGCAAATAAATATAATTTTGTTTCTGTCTGAGTGATTTTAAAGAGAGGGGGAAAAAGAAGACTTGGAAATCCACAGGCAAGATTAATATGCAGTTGATGGGAAGGTTTTCACGACAGGGTGCCAACAAATAAACACAATTCAGGGATGCCAATGCCCTTGGTAGGATGTGCTCTCTGAATGAACGCCGCCATTCCCCAAATTCTAAATATGGTTTCCAGTGTCAGGTGGTCCCAGCCGCTTACCCGCACCCCCAGGGGATGGAAACGTTATCCCGTGATCCGAGAAACCGGGAAATCTCGTCTCAATATGGTTTGTCGAGACAGCTGTGAGCTAATCTCCCGTCCATGCCAGCCGTAACATGGTACAGATCACACTCCGCCATCCGATAGCAGTGTGAAAATGAGCCAAGTCATTTAAGATAGGTTTCAATCAATTTGCCTCCAACAACGTCCGTGTTACCGCAACACAACTGTTTCTCACTCGGGAACCACGACGTCGGGAACAGATACAAGCACGTTTCCGTGCGTTTTAAATTGACAACTGAGGTTTCTGTGTCATGCCGGGAAATGTGAAATGGCTTGTGTCGGCCATTGAGGCTGTGTCTAGTCGTCGTTTCGAATGAACACAAGGCATTCATGTTTTTTTATGATGTGTTAGTCATCACAGGACTTGGAGTAAAGGTCTCCTGTCATATGCTGGCTCTGTTAAGTCACCAGTGGGATCCGTCATGAGCCGTGTTTTATTATCCAGAAGCAACCAGGCTACCCGTGTGCTCCACTACACATCCCCAGCTGAGCCCCTTTTACAACCGGATAAACTAGGCAGATCCACAGACGCAGGTAGCCAACTGAACCAGCCACGGAACACAGCGTGAAATCGTCAACTAATGATGACATCACAATGTGACACCCTGATTCTCCGAAGTCGTCTAACAGCGCAGATGACAGCGGATCTCTCACAGCGCTGGGGCCCGAGAACTAACACAACAAATGGTCCCTGCCTTTTACGGGGACTTCGATTGAGTGAGATATTTTGGGGGAGTTCAAAACCAACTGGAGGCTCTAATTGGAGAACCAGAGGTAACAGAACCTGACCCTGGTGAAGTATGTTCCCCCCCCTGGGGGACGTGGATGCCCTGCTCGATCAGCCTGTGTCACTTTCTGCTTCGGAAAAGGTTCACCCTGCTTCTCTCCTGGCTATTAGTGTCTCCGCATGCACTGAGCACGCTCAAAATTCTCAATTGAAATAATTTTCAGCAGACCATAAATTACATGAAACAAATAATGAATAATATGTAACAAAACGGTTACAAACATAAATGCTTGAATCTTTTTTAGTCTATGTTAGTCAATGCTCTGAGAATCTCAACACTGTCCATCCTTGGAAACACAGGGCCTCTCAAACATCCACAAAGCACCCAGCCTGCCAACCAGCCTGCCAACCAGCCTGCCAGCCAGCCTGCCAGTTGCCCAGCAATCCATTGTGCGTATGCCATGTGATTCACAGTATGTACCGCCTTAGACTGGTCAGCAGAGGGAGATCTGGAGGCCTGAGTCCTCCTTTGGGAAAGTGGTTCGAGGCCCACCAGGAGAGCGGCGGCTCGATCCATTGGCCTGGCTGGGACCGAAACGCCTTGGCTCTCTGATGGACAGTAGCGCTCTGTCTTCCTGATTCTGACCAGGGATCTCATCGCCGTCTCAAGCCCAGTCTGAGCTCCCGCTGACATGTGTCCAAGTGCACAGCCATTTAACAACGGATCTGAAGTAGTGTGAGGCTGTCAGACCTGTCACCCAACTCCACGGCTCTTAATGGTGTCTATTCTTCCTCCACTTTATCATCTTCTTCTTGTCTTTATCCCCTTCCTCTCAGTGCCTTCCCACTGCCTCTTCTGCGGACACCTTTATTTTCTCACTCTCTGTAATCTCTTCTGTAAAAGCCTTTCCAACAAAGGGTTCTATGTTAACATACAGGGAAGATGCGTAGTGGATTAATTTATACATAATGTATATTTGTATGTATGGTTCTCTGTTGTGCGTGAGTATTCGCAGGTTTTGACAGTAAGTGTCTCTGCTAGGTGCCAAAGAACATGCATGCAACTTTATATCAGGCAAAGTTTTGTCAGAGAGTCTAGTCAAGGAAGGTGGCTGGTCATGGTGGTCGGTGATGGTGGCTGGTGATGGTGGCTGGTGATGGTGACTGGTGGTTGGTGATGGTGGTTGGTGATGGTGGCTGGTGATGGTGGTCGGTGATGGTGGCTGGTGATGGTGGTCGTTGATGGTGGTCGGTGATGGTGGCTGGTGATGGTGGTCGGTGATGGTGGCTGGTGATGGTGGTCGGTGATGGTGGCTGGTGATGGTGGCTGGTGATGGTGACTGGTGATGGTGGTTGGTGGCTGGTCATGGTGGTCGGTGTTGGTGGTTGGTGATGGTGGCTGGTGATGGTGGTCGTGATGGTAGTTGGGGATAGTGGTCTGGCGTAAACGTTTTTTAAATCTCAACCACACCGGAGTATTAACAAACCCCTAACCATTGTCTGTAGTGCAGTGGTATCCAACGTCCCCAAACTGTTGCTAAATAACTTACATATAAACAGAACACTTAGCAGTGTATATAGGCTCATGTTCATATTCATTAGCCTGTGTTCATATTAGAGGGATTTGAGATTTTGGGGTAATTTTTTCCTTTCCCAGAGTTAGCTGAACTGATGGATACCATATATATATTCTTTGATCTCTTCGTTTAAAAAAGCTGGATTGCATGTCATTAGTTCAATGCAATTGCCTCTCGTCATCAAATGAGCCAGTTTTTCATCTAACCACTCCAAAACTGGCTTGTTAGTATTACAAATTAACATCTCCTTCGTAACAAAATGCATCATGACAATCATATCATTCTATCAACTTCAACCTTGTTTACAGTCTGAGGAATACCCTCGCGCCCATCAAGACTTGTGATTGGTGTACAGAATGGCCGGGGAAGAAAGACAGTTGTTGCTTATTCTGAGCAAGCTATCTTTCTTTATCAAACAACTGCAACAAACGGAAAGTCATGTCAGATTCCGAGGTCGAAGAAAAACACAGTCCTTCAGCCAGCCCTCTCCCAAGTCATTGACCCCTGGCTTACTGGAAACGTGTCGCGTGTCTCCCAACCCAGGAGGACACACCTGCTGCAGCAGATATGCACTAGCAGCTAACCGCTAACACACTAGCAGATCGCAGATAGGCACTCACGGCTAACCGCTAACACACTAGCAGATCACAGATAGGCACAAGTGGCTAACCGCTTTCACACTAGCAGATCACAGATAGGCACAAGTGGCTAACCGCTAACACGCTAGCAGATCACAGATAGGCACTAGCGGCTAACTGCTAACACGCTAGCAGATCACAGATAGGCACTAGCGGATAACCGCTGACACACTAGCAGATCACAGATTGTCATTGGTTGTCAATAGCACAATCAGCTAAAGAGCAGTTCAAGTTTTTCATTACTGTCATAAAATATCAGATTTATGTAGACACATTCAAATTCAGTGCTGAATGGGAGCGTCTCTGTGTGTGTGTGTGTGTGTGTATGGCTCGCAGGGGGTTGAGGATAATGTTCAGTGCTGGTTTCAAGGTCACAGGCCGATGTCCCCCCCTTTTCCTTTTAGGGGGTATTGTAATAGCTATGCTGACAGACACGCCGGACCAGCTGGGACAGAGTTTACCCACTGAGCAAAACAGGACCCTCTCAGACACACACACACACAGTAAACAGAGATGCCAGGGCCCTGGAGAAAAAGGTATGGAGTAATAAGGATTGGTCTTAATGAACATATGCTCTCCGCTCCAACTAAACATTTAGATGTTTCTTATGCTGGAATATGGACAGAGACACAGCGAGGGCCTGCTATTCAGTTTGCTCAGTATTTGTCTGAATTCACGACCGTTGTCTCGACGGTTGTAAGTCGAGTGTCAGATTTAGTCACGGTCATGTGCTAAATTCCGCTCGACTCGCAGCACCTGGCTGTTGACAGTCCGAGCTTTCGACATTTTAATTGGACACGCCTCTGGTCAGATCAAAGGAAATCTCCGCCACATGACGCACATACGCTGATTAATCCGGCTAAACAATGTGCTGTAACCTGATGTCGTTATCTTTAAAGTGTCTATGCGTGAGGACACGGATGATAAGCGGCTTGTTGTCACCACCTCTTCCTCTTCTTTTTCCTCGACAAGGTATGGATCTCCTCAGTGCTGGTCTGGCTATTGGAGCTCTGAATACCGTTCAGGTGGTCAGTGCATGCCAACCTTGCAGGAACTTTAGGCCGATTGGAGATTGGAGTTTTTTTAGATGAGGGGCAGTTTCAGGAATTTATTTTAAGCGGTCCTCATTCCTGTTCATTGTGTTACATTCATTCAATGGACATTTTCATGTATTGATTGTGCATATTTCATTTTCTAACATTAATTATATTGACCTTGTTAATTACAAAGATTTAGTTATAAAGAATGAACTACTTCAGCATGTTTTTTGTTTCAAAGGTTCTTCATTGAAGATACACACCTTTCAGGGTTCATAATCATTATGTAATAACAATTTCACAACACAACCGATTACCAGGCAAGATATTTATTCAGACCTTTCTAAGAACCACTCCTTTACTCAGAAACATTTTCTCCAAGAACCCTTGGCTACATTGAAATATGAAAAGGTTCCTAGAAGAACTCAACTGACCACAGGTGCCAACTTTTTTCTGGTTCCTTGAGTCACTGCTAATTTTGAGTGAAAGAGTTTAGACCAGACTCTCCTGAAGCCATCATGCTCAGTGTAACAGGTTCTGGTAGTGTCGTCTAAGAACCAATGGACCCCTGGCTCTGTAACAGGTTCTGGTAGTGTCGTCTACCAATGGACCCATGGCTCTGTAACAGGTTGTGGTAGTGTAGTCTAAAACCCAATGGACGCCTGGCTCTGTAACAGGTTCTGGTAGTGTCGTCTACCAATGGACCCCTGGCTCTGTAACAGGTTCTGGTAGTGTCGTCTACCAATGGACCCCTGGCTCTGTAACAGGTTCTGGTAGTGTAGTCTAAAACCCAATGGACCCCTGGCTCTGTAACAGGTTGTGGTAGTGTAGACTAAAACCCAATGGACCCCTGGCTCTGTAACAGGTTCTGGTAGTGTCGCCTACCAATGGACCCCTGGCTCTGTAACAGGTTCTGGTAGTGTCGTCTAAGAACCAATGGACCCCTGGCTCTGTAACAGGTTCTGGTAGTGTCGTCTAAAACCCAATGGACCCCTGGCTCTGTAACAGGTTGAGGTAGTGTCGTCTAAAACCCAATGGACCCCTGGCTCTGTAACAGGTTCTGGTAGTGTCGTCTACCAATGGACCCCTGGCTCTGTAACAGGTTCTGGTAGTGTCGTCTAAAACCCAATGGACCCCTGGCTCTGTAACAGGTTCTGGTAGTGTCGTCTAAAACCCAATGGATCACTGGCTCTGTAACTGGTTCTGGTAGTGTAGTCTAAAACCCAATGGATCACTGGCTCTGTAACAGGTTCTGGTAGTGTAGACTAAAACCCAATGGACCCCTGGCTCAGTGTAACAAGCTGTGGACGTCTGAGGCTCGAAGGGTCCTACTGGAAACCAGATAAGAGCCCAGAGCGCTGGGGGTGCTGATCCCGGAACAGCTGGATAAACACCAGTCAAATGGGAGGCTCTCCCTCCAAACAGCTGGGATAACAAACTTGGTCAACCCAACAGCCACCCAGGCAATACAAATAACCACACATGTGAGCCAATGCACACAGACTCCAAATTACACACCATAGATGTACATGGTCTGCAGATGTAAATGCATTTATTATGATAATTTCATTAGTGTTAATGAAATATTCCTTTGTTCACATCGGGACCAATCCAAACTGGATTACTGTTGACTGGAAGCCCACTGGGCTCGAGGAATCAATGTAGTTTAAATGTAATCTGTCCATCCATTGTGAAGAAGGGAAAGTTATGTATGATATTTTAATGTATAAATGATCAATTGAATGGTTAAACGAGAATTGATAAGATTTGAAAATTAAAAACACAGGACCTGAACATATTATTTTTAAGTTTCTGAATTATTGTTTAAAAGCCTTTTATTAACATTAAATTCAAATCACACAAATGACAACATGGAAAGGACAAGACACACACACACACACACACACACACACACACACACACACACACACACACACACACACACACACACACACACACACACACACACACACACACACACACACACACACACACACACACACACACACACACACACACACACACACACACACACACACACACACACACACACACACACACACACACACACACACACATTGACAAGGGCAGCTGACCTACTCCTCTATCTGAGAAAAGCTCCTGGTTTGATCCTGCATCCATCTGCCTTGCCTGTCTACTCACTGACAACCCTGAGTTATAGCCTACTGTGTGTGTGTGTGTGGGTGTGTGTGTGTGTGTGTGTGTGTGGGTGTGTGTGGGCGTGTGTGTGGGTGTGTGTGTGTGTGTGTGGGTGTTTGGGTGTGTGTGGGTGTGTGTGTACGTGCAAATGGCAGCAATAACTGCAACATAATGTCAACATACAGCCCAATATAATGTCAACATACAGCCCAACATAATGTCAACATACAGCCCAAGATAATGTCAACATACAGCCCAACATAATGTCAACATACAGCCCAATATAATGTCAACATACAGCCCAACATAATGTCAACATACAGCCCAATATAATGTCAACATACAGCCCAACATAATGTCAACATACAGCCCAAGATAATGTCAACATACAGCCCAACATAATGTCAACATACAGCCCAACATAATGTCAACATACAGCCCAACATAATGTCAACATACAGCCCAATATAATGTCAACATACAGCCCAACATAATGTCAACATACAGCCCAACATAATGTCAACATACAGCCCAACATAATGTCAACATATAGCCCAACATAATGTCAACATACAGCCCAACATAATGTCAACATATAGCCCAACATAATGTCAACATACAGCCCAACTGTCTGACCAGAGAGTGACCTGCCAACAGATGATGCTCTGATGGGAAGACCTCTGATGATGGGAGGACATCTGATGGGAGGACATTTGATGGGAGTTCATTGGGTGGGGAGACATCTTATGGGCGAGGAGGAGAAATAGTAAGTGTGGAATGGCTGGATGGCGATAAAGCGTCCTGTTTCACAGGTTGAAATCATTAGTGAGCAACAAGATTGTTCACAGCTTATCAGAAAATTCATCTCTCACCCAGGGATGTCCACAGGTTCACCAGCCCGACGGATCGTCTTGTCTGACAGGGACGGATGAACTCAGGAATGCCAATGGGCCGTGAAATGGTCGACCAACCAGAACGCCAGATCCACATTTAGGGAACGGCGAGGGGCACTGGGCTTGGCGGGTGTGAGTCTGGGGTGGCTAGAGGAAACACACCGCAATTTGCTCTCTCTACTGTAACAGAGCTGTTATTCATGGCACGCAGACTGAATGTTTTTGGAGTATGAATGTTAACTGAGCGTGATGGTGAGTGTGTTTCCACCCGCCGGAGTCGAGGAGATAAGGGACAGTTCAGCACCCGGCCCAGCATCGTTCTCTAAAAAGGGAAACCTAAGAGCTCAACTGTCAGCATGGCCAGGCAATTTATAGCTTCTCTCTCGCTGGCCCTGGTAAGTGATTCGCTGTGTAACCTTATCTGTTAAATCCAGACCCCCCCTCGGTTCCCTAACTCCCACTTTGAACAATATCCTCCACAACACGTCCACCTGCAGCACACATGCATGCAAACCCGCACCTGCTCAGGACATCCCAAATGGAGTCTTTTAATGGCGATAGCTCCTTCCTCGGCATGCTTACATGTTTAAATTCGCTCAACCACACTGACTGGACTGGGTTTGCCATTCCTCAAGTTTGCCGGTTGCTTAAAATCGTGTCCCTCTTCGTTGTTAAATTCTCACCCGACGACTGTCTATTCTTATTACTTGTCTGTGTGGAGTAAAAGTTAAAACAACACCAAAAGTTGAACAATATTTAGATATTTTGTCCTAATTGTGTTGTTTTATCCCACATGTTTTGGCCTGGGTTTAAACTTTAACAGAACCTCTGCCTTCTACCGACATTCCAGAACATTCCTTTCTCCAGAAGCACAGAGCTTTCATCGGCTTTAAATGATTTACACTGAGCGGTGTGGCGTTGTTTTCTGTCAGCCTCTTTAGCTAAACACTCAAAGTCACAAGTACACATTTTGGAGGTCAAAGGACAAATCAGTTCAAACCCATAACAAGCGAAACAAGTGCTTCTTGTATGTAGAAGTAATAACAAGATATAGGGTGTCTGACCACTCTCTCAAAGTAGGTGCAATCACGCTTTGGTGATGAAATGTCACTTCCTAATGAGCTGCCTTTTTAAGGCATGATTATTCAGGTTCCTTTCTCTAATATATTGTGCAGTATAAGTGTAGAGGGCATTGAAGTTGACCGATTTATTTACTGACATAGCCATTTGTGGATGAATAGGATAGGTGATGTAACTAACACAGGATGCAATGTAAAGTGAGTGCTCATGAACGTTTAACTTTAGAATGTAGCACAAATAGAACAGAGAACTGGCTGGGTATCCGGTTGTCATTTCACACCACGGGGATTGGAAGCCTAGCAGACGGGCAGGGGAGTGTAAGGAGCAAGATCTGGGTCCACATTCTGATGAGTGTCTCTATGATGAAGCACATGTGTTGTTCCCAAAAGTAGACTGTTAAAAACTGAGCTTTGTTGATGCAAAGTGTCTAAAAGTGCACTGATTGTGTTCAAATGCTTCTGTGTTCAAATGCTTCTGTGTTCAAATGCTTCTGTGTTCCAAATGCTTCTGTGTTCCAAATGCTTCTGTGTTCAAATGCTTCTGTGTTCTAAATGCTGCTTTGTTCTAAATGCGTCTGCGTTCTAAATGCTTCTGTGTTCTAAATGCTTCTGTGTTCCAAATGCTTCTGTGTTCAAATGCTTCTGTGTTCAAATGCTTCTGTGTTCTAAATGCTTCTGTGTTCTAAATGCTTCTGTGTTCTAAATGCTTCTGTGTTCTAAATACTTCTGTGTTCAAATGCTTCTGTGTTCTAAATACTTCTGTGTTCAAATGCTTCTGTGTTCTAAATACTTCTGTGTTCAAATGCTTCTGTGTTCTAAATGCTTCTGTGTTCTAAATGCTTCTGTGTTCTAAATGCTTCTGTGTTCAAATACTTCTGTGTTCTAAATGCTTCTGTGTTCTAAATGCTCCTGTGTTCAAATGCTTCTGTGTTCTAAATGCTTCGGTGTTCTAAATGCTTCTGTGTTCTAAATGCTTCTGTGTTCAAATACTTCTGTGTTCTAAATGCTTCTGTGTTCTAAATGCTTCTGTGTTCTAAATGCTTCTGTGTTCTAAATGCTTCTGTGTTCTAAATGCTTCTGTGTTCAAATGCTTCTGTGTTCTAAATGCTTCTGTGTTCTAAATGCTTCTGTGTTCTAAGTGCTTCTGTGTTCTAAATGCTGCAGCTAGGGGTCAGATTCTGATCAATTACTACACACGCACACTACATAAAGGCATGCCAAATGCACCAATAGGATCTTGTTGACACATGCATGGCTTTTCCATCTCCTTCCCAGGTTCTGACTACTGGGATTCACTAACCTCCCTTTGGAAACAAAGGTGTGGGGTATCTTGGTTAAGTTCTGACTATCTTAGGAATAGGTTTTTTAATGCTAAATCTGGTGTGCTGCTATTGCCCTTTGTGATGGTATTCCTCATGTCATTGTAATGTTTTCAGACACATGAACAAACTATAGGGTAACACTTTGCTACTACATTTACAATTTATGAGTTGTCAGATGCGCGTCAATATGATGTTTTTGCCAAATACAATTTCTTAAGTCTGTGCTGATGTTCATTAAGATAATGTTTGGAGACGAAAAGCAAGCTGCACCTTTGATGATTAATGGTTTTCCTGTCAACTAATAGAATTCAGTTGCAACAGCCCCTAAAATCGATCATAAGTAAATACCAATTCATTGTTAATGTTCACAGCTTGTGTTTGTCCAGTTCTGCACTATAAGGCACCTCTACAGGGCCAAGGTAAATGTTTTTACTGTATGCACTGCCCATTAGCCTCAACACAATAGATTAACACTCCATTTTTCTTGTAAAACTATCCATTTTTGGTTCTGACAAATGTATTGTTTATTGATATCCAACTGAAGTTTATTTGGTTAACAAAAGTAAGCGAAGGCCACATTAGTGTGGTGGGTTTTACACAAAGAATGTTCTTAAATGTATTATTATTAATTATGTTAAAATATAAGTTTTATATTTGTAACTATGTTTTTTAACAAGCTGTTCAGATTTCTCAAAGCAAATTTTTAAAATGTTATATTTTGTAGCCGTACTGTTCCAAGTAATTTCTGCAATTCACTAAATGATGTTGTGTGATCTGAACGTGGACACAGATCATGTATGAGTGATGTGGGGTAGTGATGGTGTGGTCTGACCGTGAACACAGATCATGTATGAGTGATGTGGGGTAGTGATGGTGTGGTCTGACCGTGAACACAGATCATGTATGAGTGATGTGGGGTAGTGATGGTGTGGTCTGACCGTGAACACAGATCATGTATGAGTGATGTGGGGTAGTGATGGTGTGGTCTGACCGTGAACACAGATCATCTATGAGTGATGCGTTGTAGTGATGGTGTGATCTGACCGTGAACACAGATCATGTATGAGTGATATGTTGTAGTGATGGTGTGGTCTGACCGTGAACACAGGTCATGTATGAGTGATGTGTTGTAGTGATGGTGTGATCTGACTGTGAACACAGATCATGTATGAGTGATGTGGGGTAGTGATGGTGTGGTCTGACCGTGAACACAGATCATCTATGAGTGATGCGTTGTAGTGATGGTGTGATCTGACTGTGAACACAGATCATGTATGAGTGATGTGTTGTAGTGATGGTGTGGTCTGACCGTGAACACAGATCATCTATGAGTGATGCGTTGTAGTGATGGTGTGATCTGACCGTGAACACAGATCATCTATGAGTGATGCGTTGTAGTGATGGTGTGGTCTGACCGTGAACACAGATCATCTATGAGTGATGCGTTGTAGTGATGGTGTGATCTGACCGTGAACACAGATCATGTATGAGTGATATGTTGTAGTGATGGTGTGATCTGACCGTGAACACAGATCATGTATGAGTGATATGTTGTAGTGATGGTGTGATCTGACCGTGAACACAGATCATGTATGAGTGATATGTTGTAGTGATGGTGTGATGTGATCTGACCCGGAACACAGGAATGCAGTAGTCCAGATGTGCTGTTGAAGGATTTCTTTATGGCCTGAGCTCTGGACAGACGCACCACTCTGCTGTCTGAGGAGTGACACGGTTCTGGCAGGAAACCCGCTGTCAGGCATACGGACACACACATTTTCATTATGTCACAACGGCACACAGACACACATTGTCTTTATGTCATATTGGCACACAGACACACACATTGTCTTTATGTCATATTGGCACACACAGACACACATTGTCTTTATGTCATATTGGCACACAGACACACACATTCTCTTTATGTCATATTGGCACACAGACACACACATTGTCTTTATGTCATATTGGCACACACAGACACACACATTGTCTTTATGTCATATTGGCACACAGACACACACATTGTCTTTATGTCATATTGGCACACACAGACACACACATTGTCTTTATGTCATATTGGCACACAGACACACACATTCTCTTTATGTCATATTGGCACACAGACACACACATTGTCTTTATGTCATATTGGCACACAGACACACACATTCTCTTTATGTCATATTGGCACACAGACACACACATTGTCTTTATGTCATATTGGCACACAGACACCCATTGTCTTTATGTCATATTGGCACACAGACACACCCATTGTCTTTATGTCATATTGGCACACAGACACACACATTGTCTTTATGTCATATTGGCACACAGACACACACATTCTCTTTATGTCATATTGGCACACAGACACACACATTGTCTTTATGTCATATTGGCACACAGACACACACATTGTCTTTATGTCATATTGGCACACACAGACACCCATTGTCTTTATGTCATATTGGCACACAGACACACATTGTCTTTATGTCATATTGGCACACAGACACACACATTGTCTTTATGTCATATTGGCACACAGACACACACATTGTCTTTATGTCATATTGGCACACAGACACACACATTGTCTTTATGTCATATTGGCACACACAGACACCCATTGTCTTTATGTCATATTGGCACACAGACACACACATTCTCTTTATGTCATATTGGCACACAGACACCCATTGTCTTTATGTCATATTGGCACACAGAGACACACACATTGTCTTTATGTCATATTGGCACACAGACACACCCATTGTCTTTATGTCATATTGGCACACAGACACCCATTGTCTTTATGTCATATTGGCACACAGACACCCATTGTCTTTATGTCATATTGGCACACAGACACCCATTGTCTTTATGTCATATTGGCACACAGACACACACATTGTCTTTATGTCATATTGGCACACAGACACCCATTGTCTTTATGTCATATTGGCACACAGACACACACATTGTCTTTATGTCATATTGGCACACAGACACACACATTGTCTTTATGTCATATTGGCACACAGAGACACACATTGTCTTTATGTCATATTGGCACACAGACACACACATTGTCTTTATGTCATATTGGCACACAGACACACACATTGTCTTTATGTCATATTGGCACACACAGACACACATTGTCTTTATGTCATATTGGCACACACAGACACACATTGTCTTTATGTCATATTGGCACACAGACACACACACGTTTTCCTGTGCCCAACACATCCTTCAGCCTCCAGCATTTCGTTGCTCAACATTAAAAACTAAAGTTGTATAAATGTATTGGGTGAAGAAAGTGAAAGATTAAAAGTATCCTGTCAATGGAGCTGGGCAACCTAATATTTGTATTTAATTTAAGAATGTAAATCAATGTATTTAAGTTAAATGTAACATATTTTCTAGTGACTAACTTTAGCTTAATGTCCAAATCCTATCTCAAACTTCACCCTAAATGTATGTCCATATCCTGTCCTAAACCTAACCCTAACTTCATGTCCATTTCCTGTTTAAACCTAACCCTAACGTTATGTACACATCCTGGTTTAAACCTAACCCTAACTTCATGTCCACATCCTGTCCTAAACCTAACCCTAACTTCAGGTACACATCCTGGCTTAAACCAAACCCTAACTTCATGTGCACATCCTGGTTTAAACCTAACCCTAACTTCATGTCCAAATCCTGGTTTAAACCTAACCCTAACTTCGTGTTCACATCCTGCCTACAAACCTAACCCTAACTTCATGTGTACATCCTGGCTTAAACCTAACCCTAACTTCATGTGTACATCCTGGCTTAAACCTAACCCTAACTTCATGTGTACATCCTGCCTACAAACCTAACCCTAACTTCATGTGTACATCCTGGCTTAAACCTAACCCTAACTTCATGTGTACATCCTGGCTTAAACCTAACCCTAACTTCATGTCCACATCCTGGTTTAAACCTAACCCTAACTTCATGTTCACATCCTGCCTACAAACCTAACCCTAACTTCATGTGTACATCCTGGCTCAAACAGAATCACCTCAGATCTAAAATGAAGGGCTTCAGTTGGAGATGAAGATATTTCTTTTTATCTCTTCCTTCATTTTATCTTTCTTCTCTAAGTTACTGTGATCTCAATCGTCCACAAATCGCCAGGGGAACAATTACAGCATGTAGACCCATGAAGGTCAGATGTGTAAAGCAGCCCTGATGACTTCCACAAATGGCAGCACTTGTGGCCCCAGACCCAATGTGAGTGTTTCAATTAACAGTCACCAGCAAGCGTCACAACACACCACAGTGAGAACGCGGCAATAAATCGTTGCCTGAGAATTGGCTTTGTTGACATCTCGGAGCGATAATGAAAGGGCTTAGGTGACGGTGTGTAAATCTGCGTGTGCGTCCGGGGAAGCGAGGTCGTGCGGACAGTTCCCCCGACATGGGAGAAATGGGATGTAAACCCGAGTCTGGGGTACGGAATTTGTGTCAAGAGAATAATTCATGTGGAAATGTTTGTCCTCCTTCATTTCTGATCTGGCAGGCATTTCCCGTCTGGATAATTTAGTGGCTGTTCCAGGGGTGCGGCGGGCATGGGAATTACTACAGACTGAGCCCTCACCTCAACCTCAACACTGGGAGAACTTGCTTAACACGAGTGTCGCTGACCTCTCGCTTTGAATTTAAGAGCAGCTATGACACCACTTGTTACACATGGAAAACCAGTTAATACATCTCTTTATCCCACAGAGAATACCCTTCATATTAAGGCCATGCCAATACCTAGATTCAAGTACACAACCATTTCTGCTTTCTATGAGTATGTGTCTCTGCAGCCTGATATATATATATATATATATATATATATATGCAGAGGGCCATTGCCTTATGGGGCCCATGGTGAAATAGTACATGAGGTTTCCAACTCATCAAATGGGTTTAGTTTAAAACCTCTGCATGCAGGGGGATACATTGTGTTTTACATTTAATCACTATATGTTCTCGAACTTTGGATATCCTTATAAAAGCGACATTATCACACTGAAGGATCTCAAGCTCACTAAATCTGTGTCATATGTTACACATTGGATTTGTACGTTTCATGAAAAATAAAATGAGCAGAGTATCAGACTGCAACGCAGGGGAGAAAAGAAATAGACGGAGATGCCGAGAGAGACTGAAACAGAGAGAGATTAGTAGGCTAGTTTAGTGTAGGGACCCCTGAAACTGAAACATAATCTCCTGAGGGAACTTAGATGAGATAATGGCATCATGAAGACTATTAGCAAGATGAGACATTTCAATATAAACATTTCCAGATCCCGTTTCTCAGGACGCTTCTGTTGCCCATTTCGTCGGCACCAATCGGTCCTGAAGCACAGAAATGACATTCATTTCAAATTACTGGGTCTTTTCTGTAGATCTGCATAAAAAACAACGACAAATGCAATTCTTGTGGCAGCCGGGTTCTGGGCCAATCCTGGACGATAGAGCACGAGGAGTGAGGAGGGGTGAGGAGGAGTGAGGAGGGGTGAGGAGGGGTGTTTGACATCCAGGGACATAGTAAGATCTAATCATGCCCTCTCACCCCCCCCCCCCATTCCCCAGTAAAATGTTCCAGTCTTTTAATCAGTACAGGAAATAATAAAGATGGAATGTTTGGGCTTTACACCTCAGCACCACCTCTTCCTGTCTGAGCTGAGGATTTTCTGGAGTATAGGCAATAGACAATGGCATGTGTGCATGCATGAAGACACACACACATACACACACACAGCTGATAGGTTTAACATATCAAGTCGGGCTTTGGGTTTTACAGTCCTGGCCATCCAGCAGGACTCTTGAAATAGATATTGCAGAGAACCAAAGTCGGCGAAACTGCGCTGTCAAAAACTATTTCTCAGCCACTCTATTTCACACAAATACTTGAAACTCATTTTATTACTTTTGATGTGTACGAGAAACTGACACGTGACTGTAAATATGTTCCCTTGACTACCAGTGAAAGGTATATAGAACTATGGATGCACAAGGTCTGAATTTATACTCGTTGTCCTCAGGTTTGGAATGGAGCTTGTGGATCTATAAACCGGTTTGTTTTGTATTTATAGCAGAACTCAGAAACGTGAGACCAGCCCACCAATCACAGCCCGGCCAGGTGGGCGGGCCAGCGCAATACGCCGGTCGTCTGTCATCAACCTGACAACATCACACTGCTCAGTGTCACCGGAGCGACACGCGAGTGTGTTTAACACTGTTTCAGTGGGTGTCACAGCATCGCACCCGGGCTCATTGAACACAGGAGCCACACTGACACCATGGCACCTTGTGCGTTTGATATCACGGCCACTGGGACGACATAGCA